>CM021768.1:28493502-28783274 GCA_011076525.1 Nettapus auritus | reverse complement strand
ATTCCACCAGCTACTAGGAGAAAACTGTCCCAACTGAAACCAGGACACTGTCCTTATCTACACAAGAGTCCCTCTCCATCCTTTCTGGAAGACCCATTTCAGTACCGAAAGGCTTCCATGAAGTCTCCATGGAACCTTCTTTTCTCCAGGCTGAATATTGCAAGTTCTCTCAGCCTTTCTACATGAGAGGTGCTCTGGCCTTCTGATCATCTCTGTGGCCCTCTTCTGGACCCACTCTAACAGCCCCATATCTTTCTTGTGCTGGGGCCACAGACCTGAATGGAGAACTCCAAGTGTGGCCTCACAAGGGCAGAGCAGAGGGAGACAATCCCCTCCCTCCACCTGCTGCCCACCCCTCTGTTGGTGCAGCCCAGGATGCAGTTGGCCTTCTGGTCTGCAAGTGTGCACTGCTGGCTCATGTCAAGCCTTTCATATACCAGAACCCCCAGGTCCTTCTCTGCAGGGCTGCTCTCAATGAGTTCCCCTCCCAGTCTGTGCTCGTGTCTGGGATTGCCCCCGCCCAGGTGCAGCACCTTGCACTTAGACTAGTTGAACCTCCTTAGGTTCATGTGGACCCACTTTTGTAACGTGTCCAGGTCCCTTTGAATGGCATCCCTTTCTTCTGTTGTATTGACTGCACCACTCAGCTTGGTGTCATCTTCAAATTTGCTGAGGGTGCACTCAGTCTGTGTCATTGATGAAGATACTGAAAAGCAGTGGTCCCAAGACAGACCCTGAGGGACACCACTTGTCACCGGCCTCCATCTGGACATAGAACCATTGACCACCACTCTCTGTGTGCAGCCTTCAAGCCAATTCCTTATCCACGGAATAGTCTAGTCTTCTAATCCATCTCTTTACTATTTTGGAGCTCAGGATGTCATGAGGGACTGTGTCAAAGGCCTTGCAGAAGACCAGGTAGATGACATTTATCAGTTTTCTCTTGTCAAGTGATGCAGTCACTCCATCACAGAAGGCCAGGCACAATTTGCCCTTGGTGAAGTCATGCTGGCTGTCACGAATCACCTCGTCTTGTGTTTGCCTTAACATTGCCTCCAGGAGGATCCATTCCATGATCTTGCCAAGCACAGAGCTGAGGCTCACTGCTCTTTAGTTCCCTGGGTCTGCCTTTCCACTCTTTTTAAAAATGTGAATAATGTTTCCCTTTTTCCAATCACCGTGGACTTCACCCGACTGCCATGATTTTTCAGATATGATGGATATATTGCTCTTTCTAGTGCAGATATTGCTTTTGCTAACGATTTTATCTGTTGATTGGATAGGCACCTCTGTATAGTGCAAGCAGTGGTTATACAAGTGAAATCTGACTGGTGATTTTTAAATAAAAGGCAACTTACATAGGTCAACTTGCTTTAGAAACAATTTTCAATATAAGTGATTCAGCTAAAAATAATTAACAATAGAGAGTGTAAGCAATGTATAACTTCTTCATATTCAAATATTTAGTATTAAATGCTTTACAGCATAACCCTTCAGTCCAGCACATCTTTGTGTAGTGCAGAATAAAGTGTGAATGTAATGACAATCAAACATGAGTGGAAACATTAGTTGACATTTCTCAAATGACAAATTTTAGTGAGATTCCTCTCATTTTTTATTTTTAGTTTTTTATTTATTTTTTTTTTACACGGAGAAGACTATTAAAAGAAAAATACATCACATCTCCTGTCATTTCCTGCCCAGGAAGGAGGAGTAGGACTCAGATCATTATGGCTATGTAAGGATCATCATTCTTTGAACTACGTAGAAGCCATAATATTCTTTTGGCAAAAAGTTACACACAAAAAGAGAGAATAAAAGACTCTCAAAATTGCAAAGGCAAGATGTCCACAATTAGGCAATGCCACAATGAAGCTTTAAAGCCATTCCGTCAAATTGTTTCCTTGCTAGGATTTCTCAGTGCAAGAAGGCATAAGGACTTTTTAAATCATGGACAAAATACTTGTCCTCATTGCTGGGAGCTGCTGATATAATAAAAGCTAAGAAAGCACCCTGCAGTGGACAGATAATACATGTGATTTCAGGCAAGTATGTTGAAATTTGACAAAATTCTAAGTGCGAATAAAGTTCTGTAATGGGAGAACCTCACTGATTTTGTTGTGCTTAGCTGTCTTAAAGGATGTGGTGTAGGGACTCCAGCCTAGATGCCAACTTATATTTCTGAAATCATAAGATTAGAGTGTTACTTGTCCCCAGGGTAGCAAAATGCCAAATTGCTAAGTGCTGGGCCTGATGCCTTAGCCCTAGCAGGATTCTCAAAGCTGAGACTGTTTATTGAATCTTTTCTGTGAAACATGATCAGGAATAGTTTTCTGAGTGAAAGATAACCCTGAGAAGATGATGACTTTGAGCCCCTGGGTAATATATTGCTTAGAAGACTAACAGAGAAGGTGATGGTCTCCAATTCAAAACATTTTGTCTCTACCCAAATTTGAAAGCTGGCTCTAGGTATGTATCTGAAGATGAAATAAGCACCTTGGCCAAGGCTGGAAAACAGAATCATCGGTTGTTTTTCCTGACAGCCAAATTACAAAACTGTTCTCACTCTTTCTCTCTGGATCTATGAATAGTTAGTATTTTATTGTGGTCAAAGCTATTTTGAGTTTCAAGACCACTGTAATTAATTAGCTGATTAAAGCATTTTTGGACCATTCAATGACGAACTAAGCACATATCTTAACCAGTGAATGTGTTCTGGTTAGAAAAATTTCCCACCAAATCATATTTAGTCATGTATAAATTGGTGCAAAAGACATATACACCATGAATTCTGTGCAAGTCTTTGCTTATTCCTACATCAAGTAAACTACTTTTACAATTATTTATTTTTAATAGAAGGAAAACAAACTCTGAATTTTTTAACTATGTTAATTTCATGAAAAGAGACGAGCAAAGTAATTCATTTATGACCATTGCATACTGAGAGGCAAATTATATGAGTTTTCATTTTTCAAATTTTATGCACAAGGCATAAAATTCATTGATAGCAGCAATATCCTTCCAGCATGGTCTCTTAATAAACAATCTTTCAGAAAAACTATGATAAATAAAATATCTTTGATAGGTAAATGAATGCCATGAAAGGTAATGCTCTGTTTAATGGATGTACAACTTTACCATCATCCATTAATTTGTATATGAATGAACTGTAAGTATAGGTGGTCTTCAAGTCGATTATACTTCAGCTAAGCATGACATGAAGAGCACACAACAAAACAGCTTCCTTGAAGCTGTAGTAATGGTGAACAACAGGACAGATAATCATGAAGGATTATCTTACTGGCTCATAAATCCAGATCAATGCTGACAAGACTGAGCTCTGGGGATGACAGATCTCCTCTTTCTCTTGTGATGTTGTCTCAAAGATGCCAGGCTAATGATCTTAGTCCATTAAGCTTTTTCCAGTACCATCATTTGATGGTGTCTTGTTTGAGTATTTGTATTCATCGTAAGTTACCAGATGAATTTTCAGGCCTTCATACATCTGATAAAAGTCATTCTGCAAGCTCTCTTTCCACAGAGAAATTTGAATCCAAACATTTGCTATTGCCACTCCATGCTGCAGCAACAGCTGTATTTAAGTAGGACTAATTAAAATGCAATATGAAATCAAAATGAACCCCCCAAAAGTGTTTTTTTTTTTTAATTTATTTTTTATTAGTGTTTCAGAAATATGCTTAATACTTTTGTTAATTCTTCTAACTATTCAACTTTTTTTATTGGTAGGGATTCAAAGCGAAGTGGCTGAGAGACATTTTCGATGTGTTTTCTTCTTGCTATATTATCAAGAGAACTTTGTTTTAATGATCATTTCATTATCAAATGGTTCAGAAGGTATTGTCAGTCTTTCTGTGCATAAAAGCCATATCTCTGATGATTCAGTATCCTTGACTCAGTCATGCATATTACATCTGTTTAAAGAGATGATGTTACTGAACATGGTATTGAAGGTTTGGGAACACAACCTTGTCTATTGTTATTAATATACTTACATTCATATCATATTAATGTCATCAGATTTACCACATTTTCTCATGTATTATCTGTGACTTCACTTTCTCAGCAGTGAATTTCATTTGCCCATGTGCTGCCCAGCTCCCTGCTTTTGATAGATCCTCCAGTGGTACTTTCCTGAAATCTTTGTTCTGCCTAGTCAAAACAATTTTCTAATATCTGCAAAAGTTACCACTTCACTTTTCACCCCTTTCTGCTTATGCAGAAAATCTATTTGTAAATATATACCTAGCAAATTATACATAAGTACATTTCAAAAACTGCTACTTTTCTTCGGATTATCTGGCCACAGTATTGCACATTTCGTTCCATGCTGAACTTCTGATGTACACTGTTACTTTTTTTTTGTGTGTGTGTGTGTGTCTTTTTACCAGTACCAAAGTTTTCCTAACTCTTAAGTCTTTTGATATCTCAGTCAAATTTCCAGATAACTGTATTAATTGAAACAACAGATTAGGTAAAAGAAAAGGTAATTCTGTTTTAGAGAAGTGATTATTTTCCTTTCATTTCAGCCAGTGAAGTGGCTGTTGTTCATAAAATCATAGAATCATAGAATAGCTTGGGTTGGAAGGGACCTTAAAGATCATCCAACATGGATGATCAAGACCCAACATGGTCTTGAACATGTCCAGGGATGGGGCATCCACAGCTTCTCTGAGCAACCTGCCTCACCACACAGGGAAAATTTCACCATGAGTGAAAATTTCCCATTTAACCTCTAATTTAAATCTACCCTCTTTTAGTTTAGAAACATTCACCGTTGTCCTGTCATTGTCTGCCAGAGTAAAAAGTTTCTCTCCATTTTTTTTATAATCCCTCTTTTAGTACTGAAAGGCTGCAGTGAGGTCTCTGGGGGGCCTTCACTTCAGGCCCAGAACTCTCAACCTTTCTTTTTTATTTAGCATGTCTCTTGCATTTGTGAACATCATGTTTGGACCTATATAATGACTGATCAATATAGTACATATATAGTACATATACGAGCATATTATAACCTATAATATATACAATCTGCTAATCAATATACTAATATAAGGCAGGCTTTCTATAGTCTCTTATCTTCTAAACTGTCTTGATTTTAGAGCTGTATACATAAACAAATAATGTCCATGACAATTAATGTTGTTTAAAAGGCTAACTGCATGGCATCATGTTGTGCTCACCTGTTTTCATGTCTGTTTGAACACCAACATTATGCAGTGTCACTATTACTTTCACTTTAAGTCAGTGGATGTTTGTTACTGGTACAGTTGGTAAAAGCTTTGCTGATGTGAGTGAGTAGGTAACCTCCTACTTTCTAGGAACCGATCAATATGGCATTAGGGACTTATTTTTTCCCCACAGCTTTACCTGTCCTGATCTATTTAACTTGCCTGTCTCTGTTATCTCTGTTTTAATATGAGGTCTCAGCAGTGAAACAGTTATAAAACGGTTCTAGTGTCCTAAGTTTACAAAATCATGTGAATCACAATATGCAGTTCTGCATATATTTCATCCAAAATTTAAACCTGAATGCTTTTATTGGCTTCTGTTTGCCTTCCTTTTATTTTTCTATATACTTCTATAAAGTAAAACAAAAAATAACATATTCCCAGGAAAGGGACAATTTCCTACTGTCATTGTAAAGCCTAACGTGATGGGTCCTTTATTTCTTACATTTTAAGTATTATTTGGATAAACATTGGTTTCTTCTTCAGTGTGGGATTTGGTTAAATCTGCATGGTGAATTAGCAAAACAGGGAGGATTGACTTTGTATTTTTACTGACACCAAGGCAATACAGGGTGAAGAAGCACATATGAACTGATATTAGTAGAACCTTTTCATTTTAAATAATTCAAAAATACGATCCTTATCACTATACCGACATTCATTTCACTAGTGTCGGTAGTTTAATTTTGCCTTTGCATCTACTTCAAGTTCCTTAAAAGAGGAGAAGCCTATAGATGGCCAAGAAGGGGAGACTATTTGTGAAAAGTCTTATATAAGTCTGGCCTGAAAACCTGCAGTGAGACTAGCATGGGAAGTTATCACATTCTGAGATGTTGACAAATTGATGGTTAAAAGGGGGTGCTTTACTCATCCTTCCCATTCATCACTCTATTTTGCCTACAGAAAGTTGAAATGAGGTAAGGAAGACTCTAGAAAGGTGAAAGCTTGGTGTTATAGCACAACCCTTTTTATTCTACATTTGCATGCAAATTGATCTGGAAATCCATCAGCTGACTCTGTTAATGAGGTCAAGAAAAACATGCAGAGTTAATCAAACCCAGCTATAGCTTTTATTGGTTAACTGTCTCCAGGGATGGAAACTCGGGAACACAATCTTTCTTCTGTGCTTGCAGAAACACCTTGCCAAAACAGTGGTATCAGAATTTAATTTCATTTAAGAGCTGCCTCTCTTTTCCCTTTTGCACAAAAGTTACCCATCCATGTCATTCTTGTCATTTTAATTGAACTTATAGACATGACTGGCATGTGGTGGAATTTACTCTGTCAGTATAACAATAATAAATTATTGCAGAAGGTTTGATAAAGAAACCTGGGACTTTGCAGAGAAGAATAGTAAGGAATTGGGGGCAGGGAGGAAGTAGTTTCATAAAATAGAGCTTTGCCTGCCAGTCAGCCTCTCTGTTTTATCCATTTATTCTTGTCATTTTGCTGCCTGTTGTTGCTTAATTATTCCAGACACTATGCCCATCATATTCTGAGTTATAGCTATTAATCAAATGGTTCAATCTTTTCCAGTATGCCTTTCAGACAGGATAATGTTCCTAGTTACTTTTACAGCTCCTCTGTTTTTTCCACCATTTTGCTTGTACTTTGAAATGCATTGTAGAAATAAGATTTATCTACTTGAATCCATGAAGGATATTAGGGAGGAAATTAATTTTAACTTTGAATCTGATTATCCCTAAAAGATTAATTGACATTGCCATTTGTGACCATGTGGCCTGAATAAAAACCATCATGGGAAATGCCTGGATTCATAAGTATTCTAAATAAAGTCCTGCTGTAGTACATGCACTCATGAGAATTATATTCATGGTGGCCTCCCAAGTTTAAGATGCAACTAGGGAAAAGCTGGGTGATCATTTTAAGCACGTATGTGAAAAGGTACCCTGTGAAAAGGGTACCAAGAGTTTATGAGAGGTATGATGAAATTATGCAATGAAAGGCTGTGCAAAAAAAAGAGATAATGTCTGATGTGGTTGAGAATGAAGAACCAGCGTACATGCAAGCAGCAAGAATGAAACCATTTCTCTTTAACAGCTGTAGGCCATCTTACATAGTTTTTAGATGGTAAGAACTGAGGACCCGGTCTTGCCCCCCAGTTGTGAAAAGAGGCCATATTAGCTATTCAAAAGTGCTTATACCTCTTTGGAAAATAAAATATCAAAAATATTGTAAAACTGGCTGAGGTGGATTTAGATTTCTAAATCAAAAATGAAATAAATGTATGTGGATGTCACTCTGCACTGTCAGAACCTTGAGAAGTTTCCATGATGGCTTCCCCACATACGTAGAAACATTTTGAGCAGTTAGATGGCCCTTTGCTGTGTGCCAGATGTGTGGTGATATAGTCAAAACATAAAGACTCTTGACAAGCCTGGCTCTATATGCTAAATGTGCTTAGAGCAGATCTACCCCACAACAACAGTCCCTGAGCAAATCCCAGCATTTTCACCTATCGCACTTTTCAGTATGGCCGAAGGATGAAATGATGATAATGGATTCTGCTTCAACAGTTTATGTATTTTCCTTTAAACAAAAAAGAGGCATAAAATGTAATTAGTCTCAGCAGAAACCAGACTAACAGATTGTCCCCTACCAAGGTGAATAACCTAACTGCTTTGATACCAAGTAATACTTCTTCATTAATCATGAATGTTGTCAAATTTAAGGATATTATTTAGAGATTTTGGTGAGTAAATTACTTCAGAGACAGGTTCTCAAACTGTAGAGGTACCACCAAGAATGGACAAAGATGCCACTGTGAATAAGGGGGCAAATGAGATTAGCCTGAGTTCATAGGTGTTAGAATCAGGGAAGGGAGATTAGTAGATTACAAAGAACGGGAGGCAGTAGGATTATCTGGATTAAGGTAACACTCAAGATAGACATGGGTCAGGAAGGACTGCATTTTTCAAGCTGAAGAGAGAAACACAGAAATAGGCAAGATGCAAAAAGTAAAGTTCCCAGGAAATAATTTTATCTGCATGATTGCATGAAGGAGACAAAATCTGAGCAATATTGTTCAGAAAGAATATGCAAACTTTGGGTTTTCAGATTTAGGAAAACGTCCAAACCTGAAATGGCATCCAGACAAATGTGACAGTAACAGACATCACACTTTTGTTCACTCTGATGGAGGGTGTAGAGGGAAATCTTGAGTCACAACAGTATTTCTGTTTTAGTTATGCTAAGGCAAAATGAGCAGCTGCACCACCACGAGAGATATCAAAGAGACAAACTATAATTTTAGTTTAGACCAAGAGATAAAAGTTTGGGATATAAAAACGTACCCATGCATTGTCAGAATACAGTAGGTGGTTAAACTGGGGTCTTTAAGATCTAGGGCAGTCACATTTGTTGAACAGAGTTTGGAAAGGTTGTATTTTAAAATTGAATTAAGTAAATATGATTTAAGTTCACTATAGTGATTAGGAAGAATATGTTTTCCCATCAAAGGGTTGTAAAGCAAAATGTAGTTCTCCTTTCACTGATGGCGTTACCTTGATGTTATATTTTATAAGTAAAAGAACATTCAATCTCTCAGAATCCTTTTAACAGATATGTATGTGGGTGATGCACATGCAAAGTTAAGTTTTTTATTTCATATTTCATAATTAGAAACTAAAGCCTTTGATAATGTGATAAGTGGTCCAAAAGGAGGTTGCAAATCATCATGGCTAACTAATTATCTACTGTATAATCAAAAAAACACAAGAGGAACAGACACCTGCATAACGCAAGCCTTTGGAACAGATGTGCCCCTATTAATAGACATGAGTTGCCTATTAAAACTCTGTGGTGACACAGAATGTTTTCCACTTTATGAAGGATACCCTCCCTAACCTTCAGTTTCTGTGTAATAATAAGCAAGAAAAATGTAGAAGTGGCGTGACTTTCCTCTTTTCCTCATTATGGTACAACGTGTATCCTTAGCCCTCCAAGGTTTTAAAGGTGCCATGCTGCTTATCCAGTCTTTGGTTGATTTTATGGAATACAAAGTGTCTGAAAATGTGACAATAAGATATCATTCAATGGCAGTGTTTGTCAGTAAAGAAATTCAGTACTCAAAGTCCATTACAAATATCAGGCAGATGTGCTGCTAATTACATACGTAACAAGCAATGTAGTGTAGGAGAGTGTTCTTAAAGATACCAAAATAACAGTCTCAGAAATGTATGACAATAAAAAAGAGAGCTACTAAAAATATGCTACAGGGAACAGAAAATTCATACATTTATTCATGAGAGTATTATTTTAGATATTAATAACTGTTTCCTGGCCCCAACATGTTGCAATGGACATGGGCTGTAAAGTTTCATTTTGTGGAAATGTACATTATACATGTGGCTCCTCCTATAGATTTTATTGGTAGTATTTATATACTTAAAACTAAGTTTATGCATATGTGTTTGCAAAATACAACTCATAAGTATTAGAGATGTTGCCCATTCTTCCCTGATACATACAGCTAAAATTAACCAGGTCTAAAAAATAATTGAAGTATTTTCTGGAGAAAAGAAAATAAATTAAAAAAAATAATAATCTCAGATTAAAACAATGTTGGAGAAAATGAGCAAAGTAGAGGTAATTAAACACAGTAATCTGAGTTGACTTTTTTTTTTTTTCTTTTTTCTTTCTGCTGCACATGAACAACACAACTGAAATGTTATGAAAAAAATAACAGAACATATTTTCAGTCATTCAGCCTGGCTAACTCTGCATCCGTAGTCTTTTTTTCCTTTTCATCTTTTCCAGTAGTATATAATTGGAAATTTGAGGAAGAGAATACTTTCTATATCCTCCAAATTTTCTTAGTTGATATAACCAAACTCTAGTGTCAGAGAGGAGCTATTTTAATTGCAAGTCTTGCTTTTTCAATAACTTGCAGGTGAAATTCTTACAGGACATGTAGTATGGGGACATTGGTGTCTGTGGTTTTTCTTTAGGATTAAGCTCTACTGAGTCGGTGAACTGGATGAAGGTGAGGAATTTCAAACTTCCTTTATTAAAAATCCATTTCCGATAGCTGATAGACTTCTGCAAACCTCACACAATATTCAGTTTCCCCGGACTGCAAAGGCAGGTGAAGATTTGGGGCACTTCCCAGCAGAGTACCTGTAACTCTGTTCTGCCTTCTGATTCCCGCTTCCCATAGTGTGATTAGGGCAGATGGTCTGAGGAAGGGCCCTAACACCTATGGCCATGCAGTATTAGTTATCTTTTTCTGGAGTAAATATTTCATCTTGTGGTGTTTTTACCCTGATGGGCAGCTGGACTCCACCACACCGCTCTCTCTCTCCGCCTCCTCAAAGAAAAAGGGAAAGAAAATACAATGGAAGTGGCTCAAGGGTTGAAATAAGGAGAGGGAGATCACAACAATTATCATCATAGGCAAAACAGACTTACAGAGATTAATAAAATTTATTGCCTATCACTAGCAGACTAGAGCAGTAAGAAACTGAAAGCAAACTAAAAACACCTTCCCCCTCACTCCATCCACCCTCTTCCACCTCCTCACCCTGAGCAGTGCAGAGGAACGGGGAACAGGGGCTGCGGTCAGTCCGTGATGCTTTGTCTCCACCGCTCCTTCACGGTCACTCTCTGCCCCTGCTCCACGTGGGATCCCTCCCATGGATGCCGTCCTTCCCGAACTGAGCCTGTGCTGCCCACAGGCAGCAGCTCTTCAAGAACTGCTCCCACACGGCTCTGTACCACGGGGTCCATCCCCCAGGAGCAAACTGCTCCGCATGAGGTCCCCCACGGGCGGCAGCTTCCCCCAGACCCCTGCTCCTGCGTGGGCTCCTCTCCACGGGCTGCAGCTCTGGCCCGGGGCCTGCTCCTGCGGGGGCTCTCCATGGGCCGCAGCCTCCTCCAGGCCACATCCACCTGCTCCACCGGGGGCTCCTCCACGGGCTGCAGCGTGGAGATCTGCTCCGTGTGGGACCCATGGGCTGCAGGGGGACAGCCTGCTCCACCAGGGGCCTCTCCACAGGCCTCGGGAATTTCGGCTCTGGTGCCTGGAGCACCTCCTGCCCTCCTGCTGCACTGACCTGGGGGGCTGCAGGGATGTTTGTCTCTACATTTTCTCACTCCTCTCTCACAGCTGCTCTTGTGGAGCAGTATTTTCCCTTTCTTCAGTCTGCTCTCCCAGAGGTACAACCAGCATTGCTCACTGGCTCAGCTCTGGACCCCACCAGGTCCCTTTTGGAGCTGGCTGGGCTGGTTCGGCTCTGACATAAGAGCAGCTACTACATTCTGCTCACAGAGGCCATCCCTGCAGCCCCCCTGCTACAAAAACCTTGCCACATAAGCCCAATACACAGGTGTAAGAGAAATACTCTGAACTGTGGCTAGCACTGGGATAATGTGCCTGAGTTTGCAGAGAGATGGTAGCAGAATCTGTGGTGAATATAAATTGTCCCATCGATCCTGAAACAGAGCTTAGGAGTAGGCAATGCCTACACCTGCATTACCACCGTCCAAGTTTCTCTGTTACAGGAGAGGAAGGCTGGCTGGTAGCGCATAAAAAGGAAATCCCACTTAGAGAAGCATGTAGAGGTTTATGCATGACAAAGGGTGACACATGGATTGAAATGGGCTGTGCTGGCCCAAGAATATGTGGTTAATGTGTCCTCCTCTTTCCCTGTTGTTAAAAATTTCATGAAGCTTCTAATTTTCAGTAACTCAATCCAGATTCAAAAGTGTTCTTTTTACATACTATTTTACTTTTTTTTTTTTTTTTTTTTTTTTCTTGCCAAAATTCAGGATAAGCTGAATACAGCTATAAGATTCAATGATCAGTTTAGAATACTAAGTGGAAAATGTTGGCCACAAATGATTCCATTCGGGGTAACAGGAGCCTTCCTTTTGGAACAATGTGTTATGCATTTCTAAAACATATTTGACAGCATCAGGGCACTACAGTGAAGCTGAAAGACAGCTGAGGTTTAGATATTTTCCCTGTCTAAAATATCTTTATTGTGACAAGTAGCGATTAGCTTAAAAGGTCAAACTGAATGTTATATCATGTACTGTAGTAAATGTAGAGAGATGTTAAAATATATTCATAGAGAATGAGAGCATGTGTATATTCATTCAGTGAGAACAAATATATTCAAATATATACAGGAAATCTACTCCATCCATCTAAGTCTCTCAGACCCAAAGTACTCACCATTAAAACGTCAGCAATTGTTAATGTTTATCGCAGAGTAGGAATGAGATTACCTCAGCTTTTCCTTCCATTTAAGATAAAAGATATTCTATAACTGATTTTTTATTTTATTTTATTTTATTTTAATAAAAGAAAAAGGCATTTGTGGAGTTAGGTGGTTTTTTTTGTTTGTTTGTTTTTTGATGGTGGTGATGTTTTTATTTTTTTATTTTTATTTATTTAATTTTATTTTTAAGGCAGCGCACAAGTCACAGTGGCTATTTGCACTTTGGGATTTTAAAGAGTGGTAGTGCCAACTTTTGTGTCTGCATGAAGACAATGCCATTGTCATTGCTTCTCTGCCGGAAGGTCATGCTAACGATGTTACAGATCAGAGATCCATTCTTCTCTTTCTTCTTACTGTTCATTCAGGTTGTAGCTCTGTTGCTGACCTCCTAGAGTGCCAGATGTGACATTTTTAGGGCTCAATTCATTGCTCCATATAAGGCATCGAATGCTTTTTGAGATTCCACATCAAATGGAGCTAACAGACTAAGAAATAGGACCTACAAGAGACCTATGTCTTCTGAAGTGCCAGCCAGAATCCAAGTGAAGTACCTTACAGCACCTCAAGTGCCACTGTGTCAAAATGGCACCCCAACACATACATGCGGGAGCTTTAGTCATTTTTTTTGTGTGGTGAGATGTAGACAAGTCTCCATCTCTTTCTTTCCTTCACTTCTCACCTGCCCGTATAGTTAGAAATAGGCTGCTTATCCTCAAGTCAACATAACTCATAGCACAAGGATAGCTGTAACTGGATGTATTTATGCATGGCCTACTGGTGACAAAGTCTAACTCGGCGAATTTAGGAGTATACATTTATGTATTTCCTTTTCTGTGGCCTATTCACTCTGCTCATTGCTATTGCCCTCAGGGACACATTCACTCACAAAGATTTGTCATCTGTCATCCAGAATTCATCATAATTTTGTTGCACATTAGATTTGACACAACTATGAGGAATACCCAGGGTACTGCTTTTCCATTCTGTGAGTGCTACTTAAATTTGTACAGTCTCTATTATCCTGGTGACTCATTTCATTTTGATACCATTTTTTTTTTAATCTAGAAGGCTGAACAGCATGTCCTGACTTTGGTCTCTTGCCAACTGTAGTGAGCTTTGCTTTCCTACAGTGCAGAAGATCCTCGCCAAAAAGCTAATGCATGCAGCTGAGAACTCATCTGATCAGAGCAGCCCTGTCCTTTCACGTAGAGGGGGGGAACAGGCCACTGAAAACTGGAGGAGAACATGCAATTGATTCATATTAGATCTTTTTCATAATTCTGGAACAATTTCTTTGGTCTAAATAATTTCAGTTGTATTTAGCTTATGTTGATAATGTACAGGAGGTAGGACCTTTTCTCCCCAAACTGCTACTGGCCCAGCATGAATGACTTCAGAAAGGTTCTGATACTATTTCCTTGTCTGTCTGTGTATAGGAATAACCTCCACAGTAAGGCATATGAGGATTTTCAGATAAAAAAGAGTCTTTCTGAAATCTAGATATTACTGTGATGAGATCTGATATACCAAATATTCTACTGAAAGGGTTGTTAGTCACTGGAATAGGCTGCCCAGGGAAGTGGTTGAGTCCCCATCCCTGGAGGTCTTTAAAAGACATTTAGATGTAGAGCTTAGGGATATGGTTTAAGGGACGATTTGTTAGCGTTAGGTCAGAGTTTGGACTCGGCGATCTTGTAGGTCTCTTCCAACCTAGACTTTCTGTGATTCTGTGATAAACAAAAGGTTTGTATGCCATTAGAGCCAGTTTGATCTTAACAGCATGGGATAGGGTGTATGAATTGATTTTATAAAAGTCAGCATTCTTTCTGAACTGAAATGTCATGCTCCTGGGTGCCAGCAACAGGCAGATACACTATATAATTGCAACTGCCCAAGCCATATACCAAACAGAAATGTGAGATCTACATGATGTAAATTGGAAATTGATCCCATGTGTTTAGTGCTTCCTCAAGTGCAGGGAAATATACATCAACATTGTCAGCGTTGAGAGTCACCAACACTCAAAACCAAAAACGGGGCAGTCTTCTCTGTAATTAACATGTACATCAGGTAGATAGTCTGCCAATGAAAAGACAGCGAGAACCCATCAGCCAAAAGCTATCTGTTTAGACATGGAGAAGAATAGCCCACTTTCTCCAAAGATGAGTAAGAAGATTTTATTTATGATGATATTTTATGATGATAATTTATGATGATAATTTCTTTCTCTCTCCTCCTCATCTGTTGCACAGATGAGAAAAAGAGCAGAGAAGAGTATGGATTCAAGACTGATATACCATGTAGAGCAGTCCCGTAATATCATGGGCATTGCTACATTCACCCACACAGAAAAAGCCCCATTCTGGGAAACAGGGCTCTTTCTTCACAGTTTTGTTGCAAATCTGCCCCGTTTATTCATACAAATAACGCTCTGCAAAAACATGAGTGCATGTTTAAACTTGTAATTTCTATGGTGAGCTCACATAACCATTTTCATTATTATTAATTTGTAAAGACATAATTAAAAGCCTAAGAAATTTGAAGAGCCACAGGTCTGTGTCTGCCTTATGAAGATGCATGCCAGTTGTTATTTCTCTTGATGACACAGGATACTCAGGGTGTTGTCATTCTTATTAAAAAAATACCACCAGAAGTATTGCTGCATACAGAATCGCTCAAGTCTGAGAGGTCTGATCCTGAGAAGGATCTATACAGCAAGTCTACGTAACTGTTTGTGGACAGAAATGATAGGAAAAAGAAAAACAGAAAGTAGCAAAAGCTTTATAAAATAGAAGAGCATGTATAAAAGTTAAAAAAAAAAGCATAAATGAAGCTTTGAAGATAACATCTGAGAGACACAAATGAGCCTGTCTTTAGAACAGATACAGAATTTAGTACAAAAAGATAAATGGATAAACTGATTTGGCATAGGAAATGGAATACATCTATTAAATATACACTTTATGTACTCTAACTCATAGCATGCATACAAGCACAAAATATGTTAACCAACATACTGGACAAATAATCATCCAGTGCATCAGTGTTACAGTATTATAAGCTTCTGTCACATTTTCACATTCTGTGAGTAATATCAACTAAGTACTGCATATTTTAAAATGAAAATTAGAACTAATCTTTAGATTTATTAAACACACTTATTAGGGTATTTTTAATTAGTGTAATTAAACATATCAAATTGTTACAGTATGTTTTTTTCCATGGAGTGTGTATAAAGTTGTTCTTGCGTTCATCTTATATAAGGAATAAGTTGGTTACTAATTGTGAATCCTTTTCTGATTTTAATGATGATTTGTAGTATCTGGATGTAGAAATGTAGGATTAAACATTGCCATGCTTGATTATATTGAAGGCAGTGGTCAAAATCAAAGCTACAGAGTGAAAAGATGACATTCTGCTTGAGGGCACCATTGTTTGTACAGAATATGTAGCTCTTGAGGTGTTCCTAATGTTTTACCCTTTGGGGTCAAAGCAATTAAGGCAATTCTCTGTGGAACTAATGCTTTTCTGTGCTCTCTGTTTTCAGTATAAAGTGTTAAAAGCTCTACAGTCTCATCATCTGTGTACCTTCTTCTTTCCTGAAGGTTTAGAATTAATTTATTTTATTTATTTTTATGCTATTGTTAGTTTTAGCATTCCAATATGAATTTTTAGTCTGGCAAAGTCATCATCAGGTATATCTAACGCCCTCATATCTTTAAAGAAGGAGAGAACAGAAGATTCAAGCTGCTGCTAAATTCTGTGTTTTATAGCAATAATATACTCATTATAATGGTAATATGCCATTACAACCAAATGGGAGGATAATATCTATGGACATGTCATCATAATGAATTAATGCGATTTCTCCTTAATGTGAATTCTCCTTAATTAGATATCTATATCCAGATAATATGTCCAAATTAAAGTTTTCCTGTGTATTGCATGGCTTGGGTTCAGTAACCGGGCACTGCTCATACTGGCCACTGGGCACATATCAGCATATATTGCATAAGCATAAGAGATGTGATTAAGATCAGTGAAATAGGATTTTTTTTTCAAATAATAAGCCTCATCCTGTATTCATGTCTCAGACAAAATTCCAGTTGTCTTGATGGACAGTTGGTTTGCATACATTTTTAATAATTTATTTTTATCAGTGATCGAAAGAGGATAGTTGTCATTTCACTTACAGAAAAAAATTGCCCAGTGAAATGATGGATGTTTCAACAGAATCTGTAAATCTGATGAAATTGGAAGAGATGTGGTTTTTCTCTTCCTTATTTTGTTCCATTAAAATACTTCAAGAACCTAATAGAGGAAGTAAAAATTAGATCTTTTTAGTAGTGCCATTGAGCTCATTGTGAGCTGGAGGTGTAATAGAAATTGTGCCTTAGTGTTTAGATGAATCTTGATTTCACTCTTCTGTGACAGAACAACAAGAACAGATACCATTCTATTTTCTTTACGAGGTCATTCTTTCAAAGCAGTAAGCATAACAGAGATACGTATCTGACGTGAGAAAGTGAAGCCTGCTTTGTGAAAGAGCATTCAACTGAATATTCTCACCTAAAAGGCCAGGTTGTCAACCCAGCGCACCCTCTGACAAACCATCCTGGGCTCTGAAGGTATGATAGGGGAAATGAAGAGGAGTTCCCTCCAACACAGAAAGCACCACATTGGCAGGTCGAGACTGTGACCTCTACTACAGCCCACAGGCAGCAATAACCCCTGTGGCTTATGCGACATCCGTTCAGTGGCAGAACTGACTGCTGCTTTAGCCATGGGGTAACAGTAAGTCCTGTGGAGCTTTAGACCCCAGGGCCCAGTCAAGGAGAATGCCTGGTGTAGCCACAGGCATGAATTCAGAAAACATGCCCTTCCACCTTTTTTTCCTTAAGTCTTTCCCCCATGTAATGTACTAGTGTAATCAGATCTTCTGTGCCTGACTGTGTATTTGTGTGTGTGCGCATCTGTGAAAAAAACATGCAAGAATTCATCTAAAAAGGAGTGTAGGTAAAGACAATTTAATACCAGCTACAGGATTACTAGCTAGTAATTTGGATCATACCACTAACTACTTTGAAAGGAAAGTGGGCAAGATTCCTTACCACTGTGACAATTCAACAGCCAGACACTTAGTTAAGAACTACATTCCTGCTGTCCAAAGTAGAAGAGGATCCACCTCAGGATCCTCAGGTATGTGGCTGGCAGGAAAAAAATGCAGCATGCTCTTCTTTTATTCTTAGCCGTGAAGAGCATGGCTCTAGGAACCTATAGACTTGAATTGCAAATGAGTAATAAAGGGTGTTTTTAGAGAATATGTTTTAAAGCCATAAGCCAAATTCATCTTAATGTAGGGCTTCTGATGCAGAAGCATCCATCTTAGATGTGTTGTAACACTGTATGTTGGATGCAAAACAAGAAAAGTTAGGAAGTGGATGCAGGGACAGCAGGGAAAGCCACTGTTGTTGCAGCTTTAACTGGGAAGGCTCTGGAAAAGCTACGTGTTCCTCCTACCAAGGTCCTTAAGAAGGCAGATAACACTGTAACTCTCTCCTACTCTGTGAGAATCCCATAATAGGCTAGGCTGATCAAGTTGTTGTTATCTGTACTTCTTTATACTGGCAAGATTTAATCTCCTTCTATAAAAAGAAGTTCATTCAGACAGTCTTTCCAGCAATATTAAATCTCTATTCTCTTTCATACACTGCAGCATTTTTGGATCTTCTTTTTGTTAGAGAAATATGTCTGGGTTCATTGTGGGCATTGTGTTGTGGGATATCGCATGCGTAGACTTCATCCAAGAAAACATCTTCAAACTAATGAGTGGCAAGTCATGCTTCTGCCTGTATACCTGAATATTTCTCACAACCTCACAGACTGACTCACTTTTTCTTTATTAAAAATGTCAGTGAAACTAGTGGCACTTAAGTTTGCTTCATTTTTCAAAATTTTAGGCTTTCAAAACCAAGATCCTTACTGCTTTGCCTAAGGCAGCATTAGCATAATCTTGCCTCCTCAGCACAAATGTTCCCCTTCCCTGGTCACACACGTTGTGACATTTAATTGATGCTGTTTGAATGTATGTACTTAGCTGGTGTAAATCAGCACCACTGCTCTCCTTTTGGTGAAGCAGCACCAGCTTACAGCTGACACTAGGCTTCTTTGATGAAAGAATGCAGGTCCTTTAGGGAAGCATCACACACAGGTGTGAAGGGTTGTGGAGAAATTATGTTGTTCTGCATTTCTGCATTTGATTTTAGAGCAAAAAGTAATAAGGATAATTAAAGTGCTTAGTATACCTGCACTTGCAGTAAGTTATACTGGTTGGTAAAGAAAGGTATTGTACCTCCTACGGTTTGCTCTAGCTTTAAATATATGTTCATATTCCTACAGTTTGAATATAAGTTCTAGCAGTGAGCTTATAATGCACTTTCCCATGACAACACCAACAACAACAAATATTAATAATCAACATTTTACTATAGTTGACCAAAGATAGCTTAAGAGACGGTCCTTTTCCTCTCTTTCTCACCTTGCATCCCCCAGATCCTCTTCTGACAGCCAAAGAGTAATTACATGTAGGTTTTTGTTATCCACAGCTTGGTCTATACATGTAGCTATAAATTCAAAATGCCTCAATCACCTATTCCAGCAAACCATGTGTGCAAGGTGTTCTTGTTGAGACTTTTAGTCAGATATCAGGATCCAATTAGGTTTCCCTTCATCTTTATTTTTCTTTTGGAACATCTTTACAGCTGAATGCAGAGGGGAAGAGGATAAATGGCGTAAAACTGGCCAACATCAGAGGACGTTCTACATCAAGACATATTCCTGGATGAGTTGTACTGCCTGAGAAGAGTAGGAATCTCATTAAAAGAGGAAAGGATCAAGGTAGGTTTCTTTTGGCATTATATTTCTGCATAAACTGGACAACTCTGTCATTTCTAAGGTTGTCCAGCTACATGGCTTTGTGTCATATTGTGCTCTAGTGAGTGTCTAATGAATCTTGTATTGTTACCACTGTGTACAACTTCCCATGTATTTTTTACTTAATTTTGTGGATGTATTTTGAATACCAACTAAATCACGAGCTCATAAATAGGTTCATAAGGCGACCAGACTGTATTCAGTTTAATGAAAGAGTGAATATCCTGGTATTTTGCATCTGAAGCAGAGTAAGCAGGTGTCTTGTATCAAGCACAGTTCATAATGAGCTATAATTTTGCACTGCAGCTGATGCTTGCAATTCTATAGAAACAGTAAAACTTTGCAACAAATTTTCCCTTCTTGTGTTTATGTTTTGATGTGACATCTCCTTTTGCAATTCATCACCTTTGTAGCAAAAAAAAAAAAAAATCTAAGTATGTATGAATTCCATGAAATATGAACTTAGTAATGTGAGATATGAGCTTTAAGTTGCTGCTAGACTGAAGATCTCTTACCTCCAAAATATGACATTATTGGATTATTTCTAAATCTGGCAACATTCCACATATTGCTTGAAATTTGTGGATTTATATTCCCACTGTTTCTGAATTTCTTAACAGCTACAGTTCTAGTGAGAATGTACTAAAACTTAATTTGTCTGTAAATCTCTTCTGTCATATGCAAACAGTGTAAGATGTTCAAGAGAATTGCTTTTTTAAAATAAAAAAGACACACAGTGCCTAGATTTTCAGTGTAAAGCCCTGTGTGCAAAATACAAATGAGAGAAAATATGTCCCAGAGTAATTGAAATAACTGCCCATCGGCAGTGTAAAAATCATAAGTATAAATAATAGGGGACATGGGGCCAGGGTCTGCCATCAGTTGCTTCACTAAAATCAGGAGCACAAGTAAGTAGATCCAGGTAATTTTCACCACAAATGAGGGTTTAGCAAAATCTGGACAGCACTTTGTGTCAAGTTGTAAATAAGGATTTTGAATGGCAATGGCATCTTAGCAGAAGGGAATACAACTCCCATCCCCTACCAAGTATCTTTCTTCTGTGAAGGGCAGTTTCCTTCCTGTGTTTCATAGAGTTCTGACGGATGATGTATGGTACACAGGTATTTTATCAGTGTTCAGCTTTGTTAATATGCCTACTATTATGCATTAGGTGCAGTAAAATTCTTGTTTTCATATGTAGCTGATAGGATCTTTGTGAAACAGAATTTGAATTTGATTTTTGAGCCATGAATTTGTGAAGTAAAAATGTTATCTGATATATTCTGGTTAAAAACCTGATATTCTCTGTATTTACGTGGTGAATCAGAGTTATGTTTTCAGGCAGGCATCCTTTGTGTATATATTTATACACATATTCTTGCTTAAGTGTGAGAGAACAAGTACACTTGAGAGCAATAGCCCTTAAGGAGAAAGTACGTGGAATAACTGCTGTGGGCAAGGAGCCCTCAGGAGCACAATTTTTTCAGTCCTATTTATAACTCCAGGGGAGCACAACTCGTAAACACTATCAGGAAGGTATTTTGCATAGCAGGGCTAACAGTGACTGCTAGGGACAGTCTGGACTTCAGGATATAAGCTCTGCTGAAGAGTTGACTATAATCTGATAACGATGAGAAAGAGAGAGAGAGAGAGACGAAGCTGCTGAGCTATGACACTACTTTGGGGTGAACATTTGGGTGCCTCCATTAAAAACTCAGTGCATCCAGATCTGTGCAGGGGTTCTTCCTACAGTGTATCTCAGGAAGCGCACAGAAAACTAAGCCTACAAGTCATGAAGCAGGGAGAACAGGTTGCCCTGTTCTTTAGCTTTGCACATCATGCTCTTCCGGGAGAGAGTGATCTCTGTTAAATGGATTTGTCATTCACCTCTAACTGACTCCACTCTGTTGACGAGGCTTGAGTGGGAAATGCTCCAGCAAAACAAGCTCTCACTTGCAAGGAGGAAAAATAACCATGTGGCTCTGCTTGCTTTCAGGTGCCTGTCGTGCTTCCCATGGCTCTCCTGCCTGGGCTTTCACACCAGGCCAAACCAGTCACACCTTCCCTCTCCCCCTAAGGCCTCAGAAGCAGGGAAGCATGCTTTCATCACTGACACTTCTTTCTGAGTAATCACCTCGTGTCCCTCAAGACACTGTCCTAGGTCGAGTTGTCTCCATGGCTTGGCAAGGGAGAGAGAGAAGCTGGCTGAAGGGCCTGGACTGCTCTGAGGGGGCATGACAGATACTGTGGTGGTAGCCAAGACTTTTAAGAAATCCATAGGCAGGATTTAAATGTAATTGTTGAAATCGTGTCGGTTCATTTTGTACTTATCTAAGATGTGTTTTCTGTTCTTTGTAGTCATGGTTTAAGAAAGGCTTATCTGAAATCTGACCTGTTCAAACAAAGGGCTGGGCGTAGCAGACCTCACAAGAGCAAAAGGAACATCAGAAAAAATAAAAGCTAAGCTATGTTCAGGGGCACGCTATTTGGAAATAGAGGCCTCCAGAAAATCTTGTTGAGGTCAAAAGCAGGGGGAAGAAACTGGGCACTTGTTCGACAGTGCTGTGCTGTGCATCCCTGCAAGAGTCAGCCCAAGCTGCAGACAGTGAGGTGGTGTGAAGTGATACGGCTCAGCTGGGCTCCGTGGGACTGGCCTGATTTGTACAGCTGTGCTTGTGACGCCCATTTGTTTGCTGCTGAAAGCCCACTTCCAAAGATCATAAATAATAGCAACGTGGCTGTTTATGAATTTCTGTGTATTCTCTTCACCATCCATCCAAACTACTTAACCTTGACATGTGGAGCTAATGGGGAGTATACCTTGTTACTCCTTCAGTTGAAAGAATCCCTTCTGATCGCTAATTGAGGCTGGATTATAAATTCCATAACCATGTAATAAATTACAACTGTTCCAGTTCTATTAAAAGGAAAAAGAAAAAAAAAAAAAAAAAAAAAAAAAAAGAAAAATACAACAACCTGTACATAGGAAAAACCTGCACATGGAGCAAGCTGCACATAGTAGGAAGTCAATATTTTAAAATAATCACATTGCAGATATTTCCTCAAACTGACCTAAAGAGGAACCTGTCCTTTTATGCGGACCAAGGCCTATAAAATTTATCCTCTTCAACACAAAAAATGCCCTTTAACATCTGATTTATAATCCTGACTCGCATATCTAGCCACGTGTGCTATATTAATTAATTAAAATAGCTTTTAAAAGATGTCTATAGAATGATTTGAAAGTACCTTGAAGATCAGGAGATTAAGGTCAGAAGATCAAGAAACTTGTACAGGAGTAAAACACCAAAAGCAATTGTGATAGGGAGGATGAATAGCTGCAAATGCCTGTGTGTTTTTGTCTAGAAATGAAGTAAAAGAGTATTTGTGTGTGTGCGTGCATCCCATTAATGAGGTGTAAAAACTGTGATACTGGAGAGGGGAAGGCAAGAATTTTGGAAACTGGATTTCCTCTATCAATCAGATTGAGGGGTCCTTTTCTTTTTCCCTTGTAAAACATGAAGGTATATGAGTATACCATAAGCATACAGAGAAATAGAAGGAATTGGAGCCAGGATGTTAACAAGGTTTGATCTTGGGGAAGAAAAAAAAAATGAGAGAGAGAGAGAGGAGAAATATAATAATGTTTTGAATTTGAATAACATGTTAGCTAACAGCAACGGAAAGAAACATCAATTCAGAGGGAAGGAAAGTGGCCAAAATTGCATTACAGAATATGAATCATAGAATAGCTGGAGAGCAAGCTATGTAAGGAAGTAGCAATGACAACAAAAGAGACTAGACGCTTTACAAGGTTTCTGCAACTGAACAAGTTGTCTATTTCTACAGTTTTTCTACCAACATAATATAATTCAGATCTTCCAGAACAGAATAAATTACTAGATGGAAATTATGATATTTAAAAACAAGTATTTTTAAAATGTGACTTTGACTTTACCATCAGCCTTGGCTACATACAGTGATGCACACATATACTTGATTCCCTTTCCTAGATCATGTATCATGTCAGTGAAAGGTGTCAGGTTAGTATGAATCTGCCTTTAGTAAATACATATTCTCAAAATTTTGCAAATTTGCGAAGTCTGGCCATAAGATATATGGTTATTTTCTTTATCTTCTCTTAACTGATAGCTCTTCTCTTGTTATTCCTAAGCAAGGTAGTATTATCCTTATTTCGGTAGGGCTCCCCAGTTCAGAACCACCCTGAATTATTTCTAGTAACCTATTTCACCGTTGCTTTAGAAAACTGAGATGAGATGTTTGCCTTTTCTTTTTTTTTCTTTTTTTTTCTTTTTTTTTCTTTTTTTTCATTTATACCTGCAAATTCAATTTATCCCCTATTTCTCATTAAATAAGATCCCAATTTTCTCTCACAACTTTTAGCATTTGTCTGAAGGCCATTTTGGTGCTGCTTTTAATCTACTTGATTGCTCTAGCTCAGCTTGCCTTGTCATAATTCTCACTAAAACCTTTAGCATTATCACCTAAGACATAGCTTGTTTTTGTCAATCAGTTCTTTTTTCATCTATAGACTCTCTGCTGTTTCCCTGTGTCTTATTTGATGTAATTATTCATCCAGTTATGTGGGGAGCCTTTCATTGAGACTTATTTTCCTTCTCCAAGTGTCAGATTCCAGCCAGTTCTATACCTTTCACATTGCTCATTTACAGGGTACGCTCACAAATCAGCTTTCCCAAACCAACTCCCATGGAAGAATTAAGGTTTAATATTATCAAATTGTTTGTTTCCTTTTTCCAAGTCCATTGGCAAAATGAATAGAAAGTTTTAATTGGAACTTCCAAACTGTAAATCAGACTGAAGTCAACAAATACAGGCACTTTAATTTCTTCTTCTTCTTCTTCTTCTTTTTTTTTTTTTTTTTTTTTTTTTTTTATCCCTCAGAATAATTTAGACTCAGGCTTTTAATGTACTAGGTTCTTAACCTGGATACCACATATTGTTCATATAGCCAGCTGATAAATGTAAACTGCAAATGGCTTTTGAAGACCATCTGCCAGTGGCTATAATGGAGACTCAGGCAAGCTCCTTTGAAAGCAGTCATGTTAAGCCAGGTGCTTCCTATAGGTTATATCCACATTTCTGAAGGCATCTGCCCTGGTGAGTGTCCCTGAGCCCAGAACAGCAGTTCAGAGTTATCCACCCAGTGTTATCTATCCACAGCAGTGAATTAAGCAGTTCCAAGTACTGTTGTCAGGAGCTGGAATTGGATTGTCTCGGCTGTTACACTGTCAGAGGTATCTCTAATGTGCGTTTGGGCTACCCTCGATGGGCAGTTTGCATGAAGGTATACTGTAATCTTAGTAATAAAATAATATAATAATAATGTTAGCAACATAAACATAATTGTTGCCCACACTAAGCCCAGGTTATCAGGGCTCCCCCAGGCTCCTTAGAATCTAAAGATAGTTTTGTAAAACACTTTTTAAATTCATAATGCCTGAAGTGATGCGAATGTTGTGCTGTATGCCACCAGCACGATGCCTCTATGTAATTGCACCAGGTGCAGAACTGCACACACATTTGCCTCAGAGATAACTAGTTCATTTCGATACAGGGCTGGGAGGAAAACTAACATAAGATGTAGCGCAGCTGGTCAGGGGACTGAGGAGCAAACTGGGGAACCAAATGACTTGGCTGAGCAGCAATAGCCACCAAGCTTTCAGCTCTGGTGCCCAGCCCCTTGTCTGTGTGGTACTGTGCTAGTGTAAGAGCTTTAATTAATGGGGAAGAAAACCTGTCTTAGGAAAAGGAGCATTTAATTGACCAGAAACCAGGGCAAACAGCTCTTCTGTTTGTGCTTTCCCTTTGGTTTGTTTAGGAAGTTCCAGACTGTTAAGCTAAGTGAACGCAGCAGCTGCGCTGTGAACACGCGGCAGGAGCAGAGCCCTGGATGTGCTCCCTACCTGCAGCGACTGGGAGCGGCGTGCACCAGCTCGTGCACAGCCTCAACCATTTGGTGGCTTTTCAGGGCTAAAAGTACCTGGGAACTCTTGAGACTACAGCAGCACACGTCATGCCTGCACAAACAATCTAAGTGTCTGGCTTTAGGTGCGTGAACAGTTTTGTTGACTCGAAGGACACTTCCCATGCATTTACAATATGTTCTTGTGCCTGTGGCTAAAGGGTGCCGGAAGCCTACTTCTGCAGTCACACCATGTTACATCTGTCTTTGATGCCTACTGTGATTTCCAGAGGAAGAGATTGAGAACACTAGGACAGGTTCAAAGATGTTTATTCATGCTGGGTATCGTTGCAGAGCTCTGTCGGCATTTCCTCTCAATTCAGCAGGGCCATTTGCAAAGCAGAGCTACTCAACATGAGTAAGAACATCAGAAGCTGGGAAGTGATGCCTGCGAGACTGCAAATCTCAGTCTGAGCTGCTTAGTTCTGGCAGTGCTAAACCAGGCTTAGAATCAAGCTCCCTGTCACTAAGTGCAGTAGATAACAACATCCATAGTACAAACCACACAGTATTACTTTCCAGCTTCATGCCATTACTAGTAATTAAGGGATAATAGTGACTGTTTGCTTGTTTATGGGACAATAATCTTGTTCCTAAAGGGAAAAAGTGCAAGAACAAAAGGAAGCAAATTATTGAGAGGGAAAACAGGGAGGATACTATAAGAAATACTCATCTCAGATGAGTACAGCCCCACATCCTTCTTGTGCTGGAGGCTCCAGACCTGGCTGCAGCACTCCAGGTGGGGCCTCATGAGGTCAGAGAAAAGGGGGGCAATCCCCTCCCTCCCCTGCTGCCCACCTCTCTTTTGGTGCAGCCCAGGATGCAGTTGGCCTTCTGGGCTGCAGACACACACTGCTGGCTCACATCGGGCTTTTTGTCCACCAGAACCCCAGGTCCTTCTCTGCAGGGCTGCTCTCAGTGAGTTCTTCTCCCAGTCTGTGCTCATGTCTTGTTGACAAGGCTCACGTCTTGTTGTCTCTGCATATAAAATGTTTGTTCAGTTTCAAAAACTGGAGCAACTGGAACAAAGTCAACAAAAAAACTACTTTTCTTCATGCTGATGTAGGCATGCTTTTTACAACCCACAGTTCTCATCCTTAGTTTTCAAATTGCTTGTAGCTACTTCGTTGTGTATAATAACATAATTTGGAAAGTAATGGTTTAGAGGTAGTTAAGAGGGAATATACTGGAGTGCTTTGATGATGTTAGCACTCGTGACTAAGTGTTGTCTATCCTGAAGAGACACAAAAATCTCAGAGACTAGTAGCAATCCAAAGGTAGCATTATTTAACAAAGAAATTAAAACCCAAGTGAAAGAGGCCCTAAAGAGAAGCTGGGCAAAATAAATGGCTATCTTCCCAAAGCTTATCTTACTGAAATGAGATTTAAGTTAAGATAATGTACAGTGATGGAAATCAGACCCATTCAATACAAAAGACCAAGGAACATATTCCCTTCCAGATGGGCAAGCCAAAGTGAAAATGAAGGTCACAAACTGAACCATGCATACTAATTAGCTCAATTTCTGTAACTACAATATTCTTGTTCCACCCTAGTACAACAATCATTAATCTTACACCGAATATTGCAGGCATATATCAAAAAAATACCAAAAAACAAAACCCTACAACAAAATCCCACTAAGAGCTTCGGCCTAAAAAGGCACTGTGAGCTATTAAAAAGTAATCCCTGCTTGTGTAGTCAAATGAGTTTGCCTGAGGTCCTGCTCCACATTTTCATCTGTGTGCTCAACAGATTTAGGCATTATTTTTTCTTATATTTGCATGTGCAAATACTCTCTTGGGCCTACAGATGCTTATACCTGTTCATATACCCTAGGAAAGATGTACGAAACACAAAATAAAACCTGCAGCAAACGTGCGAGGTGGTGTCCAGAATTTCTGAAATAAATCTTTGGATGAACAACAGTATTTGGGGACATTACCTGGGGAACTGGACAGAGTGTGCAAACGCAGGGAGAGCTTCTAGCAGGAGAGAAGAAAGACATCAGAGGTGGCTCTGCGTTCTGTGTCTTCCTCGAGCGGTTGCCCACTGCAATACCTTGCAGTTAAAAGGAAGGAGCAGTGCTTTTCAGTCAGAATGGAGGAGGAACAGGGGATGAAGCAAGCAGAATTTCTTCCCTTTCAGCCTTCTGATATATCCAGACTGATAGATGTTGGAGTAATTGGTGGACTCAGTGAAATATCTGAAATGAAAAGTCTTGGTTCACATGGCCAGAACTACCTAGAAGAAGACCAGTGTAAAAACATTGATTTAGCTGCCAAATCATCTCCTTGCAATAAATCACTGGATTTTGAATTCTTATACTTTAGCTAACATTGTTCAAAACCATGTTACCCTTATGGAAAAATGAGCTGCATACAGAACGGTTGGGGAATCCTCTGGGTGTCTGTGAGATGCACCAACTCAGGCTTCTTCAGCAACATCACCCCAGCAGCTGCAGAGGCAAGTGCAAAATTTAGGCTAAGCAGGAAGCTACTCAGTGACTCGATTCCTCTTCCCAAATGGTTCCTATCTTTTTATGTCACGCTAATTCATTTGTAAAATCCAAGCCGTGTGCGGGGAACAGGGCTGGGTCCTGAATGTGCGTCTGTGGGCACTATTTTCTATCAAGAAATGTGCTGGCAGTTAGGATTTGACTGCATTTACACTTTACTGCAGTTATACTTAACTTAGTTAACAATTAACAGTCTCCTTACTGCTCACTTTCTAGTCATCATCTTCTGAATATTTGTGACATCAGGAGAGACTGCCATGGAAAATGCAGCTTCATGTAATCTATTCCCTCATTCAGTTTGTGCTAGAGTAAATATTCAGGGAGAGTCAATTATAGAAGTAGAAGGGAAAGAATTAAAACCTAATGAAAGTTAATCAAAGAGAAGAACTTCCTTCAGGCTGGCCATGCATGTCTGTAGTTTGTCTGTCATTTATAATGCTGCAGCCTCTGGTTCATAGTCAAGCTGTAATTCTGCCAGTTAATGTATCCAATTAACCCCACTAATGAGCTAATCAACAGTGTAAAATCTGTGTAAAATCACTGAGGGTGTATGATGAATGGGAAATGCACTGAACTCTCCTGGTATAAAAAGTGCTTTATTGCACTTGTTAAAGTGGCACTGTCTTCTCCCTCTCTAAAGGGTAATTTATCACTGGGGTCTGTAACAGTGCCATGCCCTGATAAGGGAGAGGTAGCAATAAAGCCATCATAAAATGATTACTCAGGAATGCAGAGCAATTAAAGTGTCTCTGCATATCAGAGTCATAGGCTAGGGAACAAAAGTGGTATTTTTTGGTGTAGGGTCCTAATAAAAGGCAAGCTATTGATTAAAGGTGATTCACAACTTGGAACAAATACCTATCTAATATAAATATTTACATTTAGAGGTAAATAATCTACTGAACAATTGATGGTAATGACACGAACACCATTCCAAAGTAGATACTGCTTTTTTTTTTTTTTTTTTTTTTTTTTTTCAGTGTGAGAAATATTTGCTGCAATCATCCTACAAACTGCAGTGAGATAGTTTGAATAGGAAATTAATCTTATCCCAAAATAAGCATGGCAGAATCTGGCTGAGAGGAAAGAATCAGATGAAACTGTGCTTTCTTTCCTACAGTGATGCCTAATCCAAAACACTGATAAGAGTAATTAATTTCAGTTATTTTTGTTGTGTTTTTATTTTTTTCGCTATCTGTCTTTCTTTTAGCATCTCTCTTTGTTGAGATACAGTTTATAGAAAAGTAACAGATGATAAGACAAGAAAAGAAGGAAAGGAAACTGAAAATCTGGCATGACAGAAAAAAAGATTATTAAGTAAAGGACAATAAAGAGACAAAAAGTCATCTTCTTAACATTTGAAGGGGGAAAAAAAAGAAATTTTACTGCATATGGGAGCAAATTTGACTGTCACAGGAGTTTGGGAAACTATTTGAATGCAAATATGCAAGTTGGAGCCAGTTAGCAGAAACTTTTATGGTAAAAAATATGATCTCACCTGGTGCAAGAAATGCATTACCTGAATTGCTAAAGATCCAGATTGTTTTGTGAATAAAGTTGAAACTATTATATTTTCCATGTAACAAGAAAACCTCCCTATTTTGAAATTTATGCAAGAAAAAGCAATGATTTTAGTAGTGGGGAAAAAAGAATATCAAGTATTGCTTGGGACACTGAGGGATGCATACAACTCAGCTCTACAGCTTATACTACACGACTGAAAACTAGAATGCAGTAGGCACTGCTAAAATATAGTCTTGACAATTGTTATTTTTTTTCTTTTGAGTGTAGAGGCCATATGAGTCATTTTCTAAATAATTATATGAAATACATCCTAGACAAGGTTTCTAAAAAGCAATGTTTGTCAAAGCATTCTGCAAAGGGACAAACTGCAGAATATTTTTTCTTGTGCTCCGTGTGCTGAATATTCACAACAGAGGTAGTTTTATTCGCTATTTTTGATCTCCTTGCCACTTTTCTGCTGGCAAAAATAGGTTTGAGGAAAGATTCGCAGAGAACGTGGTTATTCTCTGTTGGTATGATAGTATTCCAGGATGTGAGGACATGTCCCAAGCTTAGCTGTGTAGGATAGTTGCGTCCTCCTCCCTCCTTCTTGCTGCACTTTTCAGCTTTTCAGTCTTAGCTCCAAAAGGAGGAAAGGCAACTGAATGAGCAGAAAGGGAAGCTGTGAGGTTAGCCCAGGACATGCTCCATCGTCACCATGGAGTACCTGAGTGGCTCACTGGGGTGGGGTGGGAGAGGAGCTCAGGGACTGGTGAGAAATGGGGATCAGAGAAAATCAGGGGAGACCTTGGTTAACAGTGGCTAAGAGAGAGAAAAAAGGAGACACGCTAAGGCTAGGCAGGACATCGTGGGGACAGGAGCTCACAGAGGGCCTGGGAGGACTCAGGCAGGAGGCCCCTATGTGGTAAACAAGCCACAGGAGAGAAGATGTGTGGAGAGCAGGCACTGGTATAGAACAGACGTGGTAATAAGAAATGGGTAGAGGGCAAGAGAGAGAACTTAAAAGCAGAGGAATGCCATAGTTTTCAAGGAAAATCATGTTTGTTTTTCTTTATTACAGAGGCATTTACAGAATGACATGGATCTATATCTTCCCATTTCCCTGTTTCACCACCTTCTCTCCACCCCAGAATTTGCTGGCAGAGTTATCTAATTTTCTGTAATTCTTAGACTTTGGGCTAAGAGTGTTATTACTGTGTTTATTATCAAGAAAAATATCAAGACATGTTATCAAGGAAAACGAGACCGTGGTTACATTGTGTGCATTGTGCATACATGTGTTCAGTTACCTGACTGGCACACAGGATTGAGATAAATCTGCAGATTATTTCTGAAGCGGGTCATATATAGTCATATAAACTATTACTATTATTATTGTGCTGTTGGGTTTCAGGCAGTACATCACTACAGAGACTAAAAACAGTTGGCATTTCTTTGTTGTTTTCTCCTTTGCAAACTCAGAAAGACAGTTACATGCTTGGAATTACTCAGTTCCCATTTGGAAGGTTTAGATGCAATTCCAAGGGATGGAACTAGAAAGGAGGACATGCCTTCTGCTGACTCTGAGGGATGCACATTTACTTTGGATGAGCACACACCAACACTGCCACTGAACACGTGGCTGATGCTGCTCCACACTTCTGCTATGCCAGAAGAGTACTCTTGAGCCTTTGCTGTGAATTAAGGTGTTCTGGGCTAAGACTATTTCGTTTCTTTTTCTGGGTTGATTTTTTTTTTTTTTTTAAATTCCCACTAGTTTTTTGCATGGCATAGGAAACTGTGAGGCAGAGGAATAATCAGCCCATGGCAAGGTGAGAGCAGGATGCTGCCTTTCAGCAACAGTGCCAGCTTGTGCTGCCTTAGCGTGCTAATGCCAAACAGCCTATACACATGCCTGAAGCAAGCTACATCCTTAACATTACTTCTGCAGAAGTATAATGTAAAAAACTGCTGTCTGCCACTAGTCACATAAGGCTGGTTTCAGACACTACTACATCCTTTATATCTGGAATTTTAAAATATTGCTGCATTGCATCTGCCTACCTACCTGAGAAAATACTTACTTTCTAAAAACAACAACAAACAAGCACCCTGCAATAAGGGTTTCAAATTGAATGAACAAAATAATCCGGAATTATTATTATATATATATATTTTAATTAACTGAAAACTGCAGGAAGACTGTGTACCAAAGTCCTGTATCTACAATCAGGTAAATCCAGCTTGCATTTAAGTCTAGTTTTATGTCTAGCGGTAAATAAAACACTTCCTTGCAAAGTTGTCTCATGCATCAGACAAACATAAACTTAAAAATATTCTCTTAAAGTTCTTTTTTTTTTTTTTTTTTTTTTTTTGTGTAGATTTACAGTGAGAACCATATTTGTATGCTTGAGGATAGGAAATGTCATACTGACAGATGAGTTGCAAGTCTCCCTCTTCCTGCATTGGCCATTGGGGGCCCAATTCTGTTTTCCCCTCAACTCTGATCGATGGAATGGCATTGCACTGACATAAACGAAAGGAGAAAGGCAGTGTGGGAGTGCCTTTCATGATCAATAAAAATAATTTCATACAAAGCTGAATTTTCCAAGTGGGTCAGAATCAATTAAGTTGGAATGTACTGCTACTGGAAGTACGTTTGCAAGACCCTATGCAGAGTCTGAATTCATTTTCCTTTCTGGGAAATTTGACTTCTTGCCAGAACATTTATATGAATTGCATTCTACTGAGTGGAAATATAACTCTTATTCATATTTTATGAATTAGCTTTTTAGGAGATATTCTATATTTTCAAAAAGTTTTGAGTATATTTTCTGCTACACATTAATTCTTTTCCTTTATCTCCCTAAATCTTACCTTAGATAATACTTTACCATGGATACTGCTGGTGTCAGGACAGGAAAAAGTTGCAGGGTCGCCTGTTGATATTAGTGCTCCTCTGCATTTCTGGCTCAACAGGTAACATTTATGCTGTATAACATTTATGTTATAAAGTATAACATATGTTAATAACATATGTTAAAAGTATAACATTTATGTTATACTTTTCCTGTCTCTTTGTGTCCACCTACTTCATATCTGAACACTTTGTGCAGTCAGCATGAAGCATTAAGTCAGAATACTGGCAGTATTTTCACATTCACCTAGTAACAACTAGGTAATAACACCTTATTAATAAGGAAATTTTTAGTAATAAGGAAATTAGTAATTCCTTAGTAATAAGGAAAGTATTACACTAGTAATAACAACTTAGCGATAAGGAAATAACTAAACAAAAAACTAAGTGTAGGCCAGTGGTGTCAGCCCCTCAGCCCTACATCTTGGCTTAGTGTCCATACCAGAGAAATAAAATCTGCCATTTCAGCATTCCTAAATTTTAGGAATCAACACCTGGACCAAACCTTTTTTCAACATTCAGATTTTCTTAAATCAAGCATTTAGTGTTAATCCAGTGTGAAGGAAGTTCTGGGCAGGAAACATGCTTTGAAATCCTTCTTACATTTTGGTTATTTCTGCATGCCATTAAAGACTAATCCCCAAACTGATAATGTTAAATAAATAAATAACAATAATAATAATAAAAAAAAGACAGCCATCTCCTCCTTTGAACCCATTTATAATTCTGAGGTTGTATAATTTAGAGACAAGCTTGTTCAAAATGGTTCTTAAAGTCTCTCTCATTAGAAACTGTATTAAAGTAAAAATAAGACAAAATTGGACTTACATCAAGTTTTCTCCTTCTTTACACATATCCTTAGACTTATCTCTAAACACAAAGATGCCTGAGATTCTTTTATGACCCAGCCCATTACAGGACTATGAACGAGACCTTACTCCAGGTATACCTACAAGGTTCGAGTTCAACCCTACTTCAGGACTTTGGCTATTACAACAGGGAGATAATTAGAATATATATTTACTCTGTAGACAAGTCACTTTGCAGCTGAAGGAAATTTCTTCTTCCTTCCCTTCAACAGTATAAGCACTTTAGTTAGAAGCTGCTATGCAGATCAGCCAACCTTGTAGAAAAGGTAAGCAGTGTGAAATTATATGTGAGTTATTAATAATTCCTAATAGGAGGAAAAGACCTGACAGAAAGAGTGAATTAAATGACTGTAATAATCACATAGAGATGCATTACCTGGGATTCATTTCAGCACATTTGTGATACTCTGTAATGCAAGAGACAACTTTTAACTCCATGAGAAAGCATGTTCTTCCTCATTAACAATACTTTCTCTTGAATTTAAATTCCTTTACTTCACATTCATACAGCGATGCCAGCACTACAGATAGCACAGCTTTTTGTTATAAAAATGCTTGTCTAAATGCATCCATTGAACTACAGTTCCCAAAGTGAGAAACAGATTGTTTATGTCTATTCTCAGACCTTTATCTATTAATCTCCTTTTTCACTGAATTCCAAGAACGCAGTAAAGAAATATTTGTTAAATACTGTTGTAATAGCAAAAGGACATCTGCAAAAAAAACAAGAGAGAAGAATGCTACACTATGCAGAAAAAGGGTGGGAAACTATCTGGAGATCTAATTACACTAGTTTTATCTGTCTGTTAGAGATTTTAATCCTTATTTGATCTAGCTGACTTTTTTACAGCTGATTTTCAGATTATAGTGTCTCTTTCCATGTGAATATATTTTCAGCACAGTGCTGTCTAACTGTTGTTTGACAAAGCAAGATCATCTGGGTAAGACTGACAACAGATTGGAATATGTTAAAGAAAACACTTCTATCATATGCCACTAACTTTTCTCAAGGTCCTGCATGTATTTCTAAAAGAGTTGGGTGAATCAGACAAGCATGTCTGAGTGTGTGCACACACACCCCAAACCCAAATGTAAAGGAAAGTCTTCTTTCTGTAAAGGGAGGATACATAAATGCCAACAAGAGAGCTAGATAAAGGGCTGTTAGCTTAACTACAGCGCCAAGACCTGAGTGGGAAAGTGGGATGAATCGCTATAGAGGATAAAAAGGAAGTGAAGAGAAACAGTGGAAACAGAATGAACACGTACATGACTATGAAGAGCCCCAAGCTAAAAACTACATGAAGAGAAAATGTGCAAAGTACCTGTACTGTTATACATCAAATTTTATCTACCTTACCAGTTTACAGAGAAACTGGGACAAAGCTTAGGAAACAGGACCCGCCATACAGTGAATTACTCCTGTTCTGTAGCTCACACAGAAGATGAATATGATGTTCATTGCAAGTGTACAAACAGTGTTAAGTAAGGCTTTAAAATACAAAACTAGTAAGTGAAGATTACTGTTCAAATTACAATAGCTGATTACAGTGATTTGGAAAATACCAGCACGTGTGGGTGACTTTGGGCTAGAGGTGAAGGGAGGTATTTATTTACTGTTTTGTTGTTGTTATCATTGTCATTTTGTGTGTGTGTGTGTGTGAGTGAGTGGTTTCCTTATGGTTTGTTGTTGTTGTTGTTTTCTAGTACTTTAAAATTTTCCACTTCAGTTTTTCTTTCCTGCTTATTACTAGAGAATTCCTATTTCTTTTATATTCCATAGCTGGTTAACACGTTTGAGAACAGTTACATGTATACTCACTTTAGTCTTCTCATCTTCCATGATCAAAGATGCCCATGAGAAGACAGACTTCGCATTCTCATCCATACCAGTGGATGTCTCTAGGGGCTTTTTCTGCCTTTGCAAAAATAAAAGTAAAAATGCTATGGCATCTTCACACACACACACAAAAGAAAAAAGAAGAATTGCATTTTAGTCATTGAAAACCTGTCTTTCTTACATGGACTGTTTGGTAGGATCAAACAGTAGTGATACGTTCCTGTCTTGGTAATCCTTTCTGTTTTAATCAGTAATATCTTAATATTAAGGGGTTTTGTCTGTGCTAAACATGACCAGAAATATTGTGCACAATTCATATCTATTGGATAGGTAAACAGAATACCTTCCAGCACAAATTCTTAGAGCTTGTATTTGATTATATTTTTGTCAATGCAAAGAGGAAGTCAGAAAATGCACATAATCCCTTCCTCTTCGTTTCAGATCAAGTATGTACTCCAAAAAAAATTTATTTGTAGAAGGTACAGGTCTCATGATACTCCCAAGTGACAACAGACAGCGTACTCTGTAGATGTTCCTTGGTTCACTAATCTCAGTTATTTCAGGAGATTATTGACATTATAGGTCCTACCATTAAAAAAGAGATTTGCTTTGCAGCAAAGTCATGACAGGTGAGTGAACAGAAAAGAAAAGACCTTATAATTTGTGCCCTGTCTTACTAGATATCATGTGGGGATTTTCATTTAAGGCTGTCCAACATCATGCACTTTAAGGTAACATTCTCATCTGCTTTAAAGCTTTTAATTTTTTCAACATGGAGATTGAAATTGTCTATGTTGTACATGTTTCTCTTTGAATATCTCGGGGAAAAGAAAGACAGAAGCCTATGGTAAAAGGGGGCACACAACTCACTTCTGTGTGGCTGTAAAAAAAGTCAGACTATGCTCAGGGCAAAGACATAGCAAATTGAAAAAGAAGAGAAAATGAAGCTGAATTCAAGGAGCTGAGGGATTGTGAAAGCCTGGATATAGACTGAATTTATAAGGGATAAATTATGTAAGCACAAGGGAGGTAGATCAAAGTCTGGGGAAATGAGCAGAAGCACCTGTACTCACTAGACCATGCTATACTGAAAAAGCAGTAAGAGACCCAAGGTTCCTGTTTCCCTCATCCTTTTGCTATCAATAAATATTTATGGTTCTCATTTCCTACCAGTGGTGGTCGACATGTAAGAACACAACTGCATTACACATTTGTCGCTTACGCCATTCGCCCAAATGGCAAGCTTCTATGTGGCATGTCTCAATCCTTGTGGATATTCTAAAACCTTGCAGACATGGTCCTGGACATGTGGGTCTAGGTGACCCTGCTTGAGCAGGGGTCTGGACCAGATGACCTCCAGAGCTCCCTTCCAACCTCAACGTTTCTGTGATTCTCTGAAGTCATGATCTAGTGCCAGATGTTGTAAAGGAGGAGCAGGGTCAGGGGGGTGGCTTGGTCCTTCCGAACCCTGTGTCATGACACACATTTCTTAAGATGGGAAAATATACCTGGTTTAAAAAGATCTTGATTGCCATTATGCAAGAAAATGATTTGTAAACACAATGATTCCTGCTGCTAAAGGCAATACTATGCAGACTTTGAGTTTCACTAATCTTCAAACAAACTGTAAAGAACTCCCCAAATCATACAATATGCATATCCTCTATATAGGGAACTTACTAGTTACCCTGACTTTTATCTCTCCTGCAAACTGTTTTTACAACTTAGAAAGACCCAATAACATTTTTCTCGGCAGTCCACAATGGATCCTACAAAACAGATACTAATAACACTGCATTTTTTTGGTATAATGATAAGTAGGAGAATTAGCATTCACAATTTGATTGTGTACCTGTTCAGAATTTACAGATGAGTGACCATAATCTTTGTAATGGGAATATCAATAAATATATGCATATATATGTGGGAGCTAACAATGCAGTAGAAGTTGTATTGACATGTAGGCAGGGGGTGTTTTTGCCTGATCCTTTCTGCCCACAGCTTCCAGCCCTTTGGGTATAACTTGTTCTGCCTCTGGCACAGCTTCTACTTTCCTCTTTATTCTCTTTTTCCAGTGTTCTGGATGCTGTGTCAGATTCCTTACAGGAGGAGCAGTACACTAGTCACCTTCAGGAATTTTCAGACCCTTTTTAGTAATTGTTTTCAAGAACAGTTTGGTGATGTAAGGTTTCTCTTTACAGGCAACTTAATTCTTAATCATTTGGGCTTTTAGTAGGAAAAAAAAATATTATCATAGGAAAATGCCTAAGAAATGTGGATGAGCTCTAGTGAGATGTCATTGTCTGCCATCTTCTGTGGTCATTTTCACACACAGCTAACACAACCACGAAAGGTGGCATATAGAAGTACATGATGGCAAGTTTCTGCAGAGCTGTAGGATAATGCAGCTGCTTTTAGGTCATAATTCCATGATATGAAGGGGGACAAAAAAGGCTATGAATTCTATCTATATAGACTGACCATAAGCAAGGCAATTTTTTAGATTAGTTTGTTTTATAAGTTTAGATGGTTCTTCACTCCTACATTATCTCTATTTTTCCCTCAGCCATTCTCAATGTTCCTATTCCCAGTTCTTGCCTGAAGGAGCCTTCTTTTTTTCACAAGCACTGACTCTGCATGTAATAAGAGTCTAGTTGCATAAGTGTTTCATGTGCTTGCATAAAAAATGGTGCTGCATAAGGCTGTATGGTTACCGCTTTGTGTCCTGAGCATGGAAAGTCCAATAGCACTTTGTGAGTTGCCAAGTCCAGTTTCTATGGGTTGAACCCCATGTTGGGTATGACACTGACGATTTAAGAAGCACAGGAATTCACGCATTTATTTTTTTTTTTAATATGTACAGGTGTTCAGAAGCTCTAGAATAATTGTGTATGCGTATATATACACACTTCTAAATACATATATATGGTGTGTATGGGTGTGTATACTTCTCAAAGGACATGAACTATGAGCTTAGAAGATATTTAAAAATCATTTTCCGAGAAAATGCACCCTAACTGATGGTTCTATTGACATAATTCATAAACGGAATTGTTGATTACCTGTTGTGCAACCGAGCCAATGAATATTCATAGTTCCCTTGGTATGGAGCTGGCATATTTCAGCTAATTAACTCTTCTGCTTAGTTGGTGCATATGCACACTTTTCTATGATACCAAAGTATGTTTAATTGAGGTTTGACAGATAATACCAAAGACAGTTTGCAAACAAACAACGTAGACTCTGCTGTCATTTCCATAAATGAAATGGTATGACTTAATATAAACTAGTCTAAAATTAACATTATCATCCCATTTTGCAGGGGCCTAAAATTCACAGTTGTACAACATGTTTCAGTTAGAGAGAAATTGGAAGAGAAACAGGTTTTTTTTAGGTAATATTACTTATTTTAAAAGAACAGACAAATTGCTACTCCTTAGAGTGCTTCTAAATGTTGTTGGTATTGACATTATCCACTTTAGTGAATATATTTGAGAATACTGTGCAGCCTTTGAATTAAAGTTTTAAGATATCATTTTCCTTTGCAAATCCTGGATGAAAGCCAAAGTAAACTACAGATCAGAAATTGAGCTGCTTTCTCAAGCAGTTTTCTTTTTTAACTTCCTACCGTCTGTCACTGGGAGCACACATTGTGGCTGGCACAGGGTCCTGGTCCTCACATGGTTAAACCTGGATATGTAAAAACATGCACTGAGGCTGGTTTGGGGGTATACACGCAGGTACTGAATACCAGAGTGGTGTGATCCATGCCTGGGTCTTGGTCCATTGCAGAGTCTGGACACAGCTGAGGTGTCCACTTAGGGGACCACATGGAACTCTCATTGTCTGAGTTTAGGGGTCAGAATATTCAGCCAGAAGAAACTGATTCAGGCGACGTGCTACTCTGCTTCCATGGATTCTTGCCTGGTATCTCTTTTTCTTTGCCAGTCTTCTTCCATCCATCCCACAAGGATCAAAATTTCAGTTCAGTGCCACAACGTTCTTGCATAGGTGGGGCACATCAATCCACCCACTGCAGTTGATTTATTGTTTTCTGCCTATCAAGATGATAACTTACTCATTTTTAGTCTAAAATTATATTTCTCTCTCTCTTTTTTTTTTTTTTTATATTCTTTTCTTCACCCTATAACCTTATTCACCATAAAGGCATTTTCCCATGCATCTCCTTGATGTCTATTAGTGCGCAGCAGACTTATGCGACTCCACCATCTGCAACAGCATCTTTAGGTCTAATTGACTCCTGACTCCTTTTGAATCCCATCCTTTTCTCTGACCCATGACTGCTAACACTTTCTATAATAAAGATATCTAATTCTAGAGTGAGTGTGATTTAAGAGTTGGTTACAAAACAGAGCTTTTTAATCAAAGTCATTACTTCAGCCCCGCTCCGTGTTATGCAGGGCTGGAGTCCATCTGGAGGAATCATACAGATACAGGTTTAAGGGAATAGACTCTATTTGCTCAATAGCTGGTGGGAAAATGTTTCCATGCTCTAAGGCATCCAGAGCAGTATTTATATCAGTTTAGACGTGTTGCTGAAAAACAAACAAATCCAGGCGCCCATGAAAATTCACCACACTCTGCACTAGCTTAATATACCACTGTATATTAAGCATCAGAGTTGGACACCATGTTAGAGTATGTGATTCTCTTTTAATTCAAATAAATCTCGTGTCTGCCTAATGCAAGTTTGTTTGAGCACTCTTCTGCATTCATCTAGACCCATCATCAGCTAAGGGCAGTGTGGCTTTACTTACAATCCAAATTACGGAGTTCTGATTCTTACCAAATTATATTTCTGATCTCAGCCATTAACATTGTATTCAACTCAGTGAAAATCGATTCAACAGTTCATTTTTTGAAATTACATTAATTCTGTATGTACTTTCTAATCTGCTCTGAAACACTCTAACACTTTCCTGTGCATGAAGCTCTAAAATAATATAATCATGACCAGTATAGGAGTTTTTATGTTCTGGATATCACTTATCAAAGAAAGAATAGCAAGTAAAACTTGGTCTCTTTAAAAAAAAAAGTTCTGAACTACACTTTTATTATTTCTTTCATGAAACTAGAAGCAGGCTTGTTCATGTTCTGCTTCAGTGATTTCTCATGAAGAAAACACATTTGAAAACTGATGAGTCTTTTTTCCTTTTCCTTCTTGGTTTTGTTTTGTTGTTGTTTTTTTTTTTTTTTTTTTTTTTTTTTCCCTGACTGTGAAGCTTTAAAAAAATGAATTCCATAATGAAATTTTCTCAGTAAAGCTGAGAAGTTGAAGCTAATTATATTTTAGCTACATGATGATTTTATCATAAATGCCCAGCTATTAAGTCATAACTGCCAATCAGATCATTTAATATATGAATCTAATTTCATAATGACCTCTAGTTGATTTTGAAACAGCAGTGTATCAAAAATATTTGGAAAACTAAATATTTTTTTAAATGTTAAAGCTTTATCAGACTCCTTATTGTATTTTCAACATGGTTCAAGGAGTAAAAGTAATTTTACATTCTAAGAAGGCTTGCTTTAGATTTTTTTTTAGAAAATCAACTGTAGTATGGGATGTAGAATGAAGTGTGTGATTTTCTTCTGGTAGCAATAGGGGACAAAAGTACCTGGAAGAACCTTCTGATGGACTTTTGACATGTGTTAGCATTTTTTCCCAATTTTTTTCTCCAGTTCTGGTAAATCAAATAGCTGAGGTTTTTTGATTTTGGATGTTGATGTGTTGGCATGCAGACATCCCAATAAGCGCTTTATGGTATTTCAGTGTAGATGAAACTACAGATTTATAGTAATGAAAATGTTCAACAGGTAGCACTATATCTTTCCAATCCCTCACAACTGTTTAGACTAGCATTGGCTTTTAACAATATGATTCCAAAGCACATATTTTTATCCAGACGAGAGCATGATCCACTTTTGTCTAGTTTAATCTGTCTCACAGGAGACCCCCTGACCTGCTTGCCCAGAAAACTGAGAAAATAGAAACTCATTTGATAGTCCTGTGACCCAGAGTCAGAAATCAAATTGCAGTATCTCTCAGGAGCACTAACATTCACTTTCAAGAAGCCATGTATTTAGAGGCACTGTCCTAAGTTCCTATTAGAAGGTGAGACCAGAGACTAGTAACTCATAAATAAAACAAATAAGGTTACTTGTATGCTGCCACTCCAAATTAATTGACTTCAGCAGAATAGGTTACCTAATGGTGTTGTTTCTACTTTGGTTTTGCTTTACGTAGTCAAGCTGTAACCTCGCAGAAGTTATTGAGGAAACAGGCATGCACAAGAACAGAATTATATAGTGTGTTTTCTGTTTGCATTATACAGAATCAGTGAATCCAGTGACTACTTTCAGGTAGGTTGCAGTGTTTTCCTTTGATTTTCACTTCTTCTGTGTAGTGGAAATGAAGTATGAATTTTTTAGCTTGCTAATAAAATATTCCTTTTATGTTAAGTGGTATATGTCCAAAGATAATGCTTTATTGACAGTGTGTCCACTCAACAAGTCAGCTATGTATCAAAAGCCCTACCTGCCCACCAAAGGAGGAATTAGAAATATTTTCTCTTGTTCCCTGTGGGAAAGCAAAACACCAAAACACCAGTCAGTAGATCTTACCCAGAATAAACTGCAGTGTTTTTTGTTTGTTTGTTTGTTTGTTTGTTTGTTTTTTTGCATAATTTAAAAGACATATCCCTGTCTTGATTTTATGGAGGCAAAGGCATAATACTAATAGTATTAAATAGTAAAAGTATTTATGAAGGAAGGGAATAATGTGTATAAGGTTATCAGAATTTTACAATGTAGCACTAAATAATTAAAATTGAGATTGCAATGACTTTTTTTTTTTTTTTTTTTTCTCTTTCTGGTGGCTATTTTTCTGTAACTTTTTGGAGTATACTTACATGCTAGGAAAAAAAAGAAGTAAAACAGGCAAAGTCATTAAGTTGCATTATAACTGCTTATAACATTAGCAGCATTCTCTGGATCTGAAACAACCACTGTTATTTAAAGCTTGACCTCTTTGATCTGGCAATAACATAGCCTTTTAAACTAGAAGGTAACGTGGTCAATTACACTTCAGCATCATTTTCACAGGAGACTTGGCCTTCCTAATGCAGATTCAATGAAACTGATGATGTTTGCCTTAATTTTGCTTTTGCATAAGTAGAGTGGCGAATGGTTGCATTTATACTGGTTGCATTTAAATCAAAGGTGAAATAAGAATGTTTCCTCATCCATAAGCTAAATTTATAAGGCATTCTTCTTCATACTCTTCTCTTGAGTGCTACTTGCATGTCAGCCTTCTTTGCTAATCATTACTATTTCAGTATATAATGATACGTCATCTGGAAGTGCTGAAGCACTTTTTCTAGCATGTTCTGGAAAACAAGATTGAATATGTGTATGTATGTTTGTTTAATGTTCAGTTAAAAAAAAAAAAAAGAAAAGGATCTTTGATATCTTTGATACTAAATCAGGATTGAAATACTGTGCAAGGCTACTAAAATCTGAAATACTTCACTTGCCACAGGCTAAATGTTAGTGGAAAAGCTTATGCAGCAGATGAGTTCAGTGTTCATCTGAGAAAATCAATCTCTTTTGTGTTTGCTTCTAAATACTAGGACACTCATTTCAGTGTCTGGATGGACATAAGCAAGACTAACAAATCAGGAATAGTTAAAGCTAATCATCAAATATTGGATCTGGATGAAGGGTTTGAAATGAGCAGGTTAATGGAACATTATTTTTATCTCAGCTATGCACAGACATTTCATGATGGGCAGACTGCATTATTTGTGCTAGAAGTAATTTATAGATTAGTCTAGTCTTGACTAGACTTCTTTATTGCTATTATTTGCTTAATCCTGACAGTAAAACAGAAAGCATAATGTAGTAGCCAGCACACCTTCTTCCATCAAGTTCACTGCACCACTACCACAGAACTGAGCATGATGCGAAAATATGAGTTAAAAGCTTCTCCACACAGCATGCCCTCAAAATGGCAGTGGTTCCTCATGCCACCTTGCTATGACCTCTGCAGGGGAAACTTGGGCCTTTCTGTATACTGATACATTCCCTGTTGGTATGGTCACTGAGCATCAGATTTTACAACTGCAGGGACAACACGCGACAACCAGAATGAACACTGTGGAGGAAAGGAAACAACTTTTAGGCCACTCAAGATCCACAGGCTAGAGGCCAGATGGCAGCTGGGAGGGCATGGCTCCATTCTGGGTGCTGCAGGCTGTATGAAAGGGTCACTCATTTCCCAGCCATGGGCAAAAATAATCTCAGATGTATGGGAGAGCAAAAATAATCTCAGATGTATGTGGGAGAGCAGTGGATTTATGTTAAGTGCAGTTAAGTCTTTGTGATTTAAGTCCTACGGTGAATGATGGAGAAGCAGCTAACAGAAAGCTCGCCTTATAAACTGGTATGGCCATTTGTATTAGGACAAGAAATCTTTCAGTAACTGTCAACCATGTTTCCCACCTCTTTCCACCTATCTGGGACTTTCCTTTTTCCTCTTGCTCCCCACAGAATGAACCATGGGACACTGTTACTCAAACCTATTGTCTATGAAAGAACCCAGAGATCTCCTTCCCCCTGTTGTGCTGCAGCTCAGTTTCAGGAGAATTTCTTGCTCGAGGCTGTGGGAGCTCCAAGGCAGCTATTTCTCAGTTTTCTTCTAGCTAAAAAGCAGTCAAATCAGGCCACTGAGCCCCTTCTTTCTCTGTACCCAGTTAAAAGCCTGTGATTATCAATGCAGAGCAGAAGAGTCTTATTGTACAAATACAAGGCAGCAATAGAAGACGCCCAGTTTGCATATACCTCCTTCTATATTAAAGTTTAAGAGCAGATAACGATCCATAAAATACATGTGGTAGCTAGGTAACCTTAGAAACCTCACTCATAAGGTATGATCATATAGTTGCTAAGGCATCACTGAGCAGTGTTGGTTGCCTATAGGCTTGGTTCTGCAGATGGAGATGGGAACGCTTCGCTCTTCCAGTCCCCTGTGGGATCACAGATGGATCCCACAAAGTGGGAAGGAAACCTTACTGTCTTTCACATCCTCTCCGAAGAGGCAAGATGTGTGTAGGAAGCATCTAAGGCTCATTTGAGACAGCAAAGGTAGTTTGCCACCGGTAGCAGAACAGAGAATTTTCGTAAGAAAAGGGAAAGAAATTCACTGTGGGAAGAGTTTAAGTGGGAGTCCAGGAGTGTTTACTTTTTGCAAATTCATGTTCTAGTTTCTGAAAGATATTAAGCTTAAAATAGCGACTGAAAAAAGGGAAGACCCAACAGGTTCCATAGATCAAGGAGCTGCAGAACACTTTCAGAAGGCTGCTTCCTTTAGAAAGATTAAGCAACTGGCGGCCTTCAAATACAGTCACTTTCTGCTTCTAAGGACAGCAGTTTTCAAACCTATTAAGCTTGGCCAGATCCCAGGACATCAAAAATAAATATTGGGCTTTGACGCTTTTGAAAGTTGATTTATTTATAAAAGGAAGTTGCATTTTGTCTTCTACTCTTGAAGAGGGCAGGAGGGTTTCCAGGAACTTTTTTGACCAGCCAGTCTTTAGAAAAAAATATTTAATCTGCCTCAGAGTTGGACTGCTTCTCCATGTCATGTCTTTAGACTGATTTCAACCGTGATTAAGATTTCTAATTGTATTATGGCTGGAAGGATAAAGCACATCAATGAAAGCAGAACCAAACTGCAAAGCAAGCTGAGGGCAACGAAAAAGCCAGGCCACAAGAAATGAAGAAGATATTCACTGGTATAAATATAAGCTGTTTTGAAGTGCCTTTCAGTTCTGGTTCTCAGAGCAAAATGGACATTCCTTTTCTCCTTTTGATCTGGAAGGAACTGAGGCACTAAGCACTGAAATGACTTAGGGAAAGGCAAATGCAGAGAAACAAGTCGTAAACTTGGAGCATAAAGAGATGACATTTGCCATGGAGAACTTTTAGAAATGTGTTGGAAGGCAATTTTCAGTGATGAAGCTGTAGGATATTTCTAATTTGCTGCCATTTTTTGACTGCAACAAAACTGTGCATTTCAGTATTTCTCTAAGAAGTACAGTTCTGGAGGGAAGAATAGTAGGTTTGGGTTATTCAAAATATTTTGTTTTCACTTTGATTTCTGTTTCAGATTGTACTACAGGAATGGAACCAAAAAAATCTTTGATAGGAAAAAGGTGAAATTCTTTATTCAGAAAAACAAACAAACAAAACAGTAGGACACATTGACATTAACATTCCCCCCTTCTTTCTCTTTGAATTAATGCTCAGCAAAATCAACACAGTTTAACAAAATATATTTAGTTTTGCCAGAACTGTATTTCTAACAGAAAATGGTTCCCTTAAAAATTTTTCTACCAGCTCAATTTCAGAGCCATATATCTAGACTACCCTTCTGCTAATGCAGAATTGTCCCCTGCAGTATATTTTACCGATGCTTTGTCCAGTCTTGCTATAAATGTCTCAGACAATGAGACTCCCACTGAAAGATTACCCCATAGTCTAATAGATCTGTCAGAAAGATTTTCCTGAAACACAGACTATATTTTCCTTGTCTTAATTTGGGATGTCGCGGAGCAGCTCATGAAATGCAAGCGTAGTAAATCACTTGAACCAGATGGTATTCATCGGGGGGTTCTGAAAGAAATAAAGTGCGAAACAGGGAAGATACTGGCAATAAATCATTAAAAATAGCAGCTGTTCCCTTTAAAAGGAAAAATCCAGCCTGAAACCTGTATTTAGAACAAGTGTTGTTATTCTTTTTAAACTGAATAACAGAACAATTTTAAGAGTTGTATCCTGATGAGCATAATCTCGGCATTAAGGAAATTTACTAACAATCTGAGTATAATCCAAGTATTAGATGGTTATCATTTTAGACCAAACCATTGCATCTCCCACAGGGGTGAATAAAGGTTCTCTAATATGAGAAAAATCTTTGGAAGAAAAACACCCACAATCGTGTAGGAAATTCCTGTCTAGATAAATTTATAACTGATAGGCTTCAACTTTCCTGTTTTTTTGTTAAAAAGCTTTAGGAAAGGAGTCTCCAGAAAAGGGGCTCATTGGAGGGGGAGTTTACTGTTGCTAAACTGGGTATTTGCTAACAGTATGCTAACAGGATGTAACTTGTGGAGACGGAGCAGGGAAGGAGTTTATCACACCAGGTGTCCCGCCCTTTGGTGGTTATATCTGTCATTATAAGATTTTGACTTTGTTTTAATACGTGATGTGTTTACATTAAAATAGATAAAGTGAAGAAAATGCACTTTGCAAATGGAGTGTGAGTGAGCTAAAATTTGTGATGGTCCCCAGGTCTGGTGGCAGTCCTTTGTTCTCCACAGCATCCAAAAGAATCCTTTATCTCAACCAGCAACGGCATGAAATTTGGTGCATCCTGCTCTAATTTGGATAAATTTTTCATCAGTGGAATTAAAATAACAAACAAACCTCTCCCTGTGAAGTTTGTGTGAATTATCTCTTAGGGAGCTGAAAACGTAGCACAAGAAGGGCATATTTCTGTTTTCTTAAGGAGGAGGTAATTATATTACAAAGCAGGAGCAAGACAAATTGGTATTCCCATATAGAGATGAATAATTGCATTTATTGTTATTCAGATCTTATCTCCAATTGTGCTGGAAATTTAGCAGGTATTCCTGGGGCCTGAACCACCTGTTGAGAAAATCTCACTGATTAGTGTTGCATGAGCAAGTTACGGGAACAAAACTGTGAGCAGAGTGAAAGCTGTCACGGAAAGAAGAGCACAAGCTCTGCAAAAAGCTGCTGGGAGATATTTTAAAAAGCAAAGAGGACTAACAGCTCAAAAATAATTATTCTTTCATCTGATTCCTTTGGGAAAGGAAAGATAAATGCTTTGTTTCTTTTCCACTGTGTCACCGTTTGGCCTACTTGGCCTGTTTGGATTGCCCCCCTTTAGGTCTTGTTCACGTTGGCTCCATCCAACAAGGGTATCTTCAAAACCTCATTCCTGACATCCATTTTTTCTCTTGTTGTCATCCCACACACTGCCCTGAATCATGCTGCATGCATTTCTCATCTACATTTGCAACAGACAGAGCCCAAGTCCTTAAAGTCAGTGCAGTGGTGTCCCTGTGAGGAAGGACTGGATCTGTTTTCTACAGATGACTCAAGAGGACATAGCTGAAGGCCTGGTTTATTACCTCTGCAAGGGCTTGGGGAAAAAGGGAGTCTTGCAAATTCTGACCACACCAAAAGTTTTCCTCAAGCAGTTCTGGAAGGTGCCCTAGAGCCAGCACTGACACTATTTCTACAACAGGAATTTTAACCATGGTTATTTTGACTTCAAAGCTGTCAGCAGAGGGAGTGGACAACTCCCACCTGGGCATGTAAGCGTTGCTACTAAAATCTTTTTTTTAAAAAGTCATATCATCTTAACTAGAAACATATCCAGAAGTTTTTATCTCACTATAAAGTCTGAATTCTACAACATTTTTTCACTCTTCAAAATACTCATTGAAAGTCAGACTCTTACAGCTTTCCTCTGGCTGAAGAAACTCCCATTTCACAAGTACTTTGGCATAGCACTGCTATATTTTACACCTGCCTGCACTTCCAGAGGACGACAGCTACAGTGTCTCAAGCAGACACATAGGTGAGACTCTGCTCCTGTACCTCCTTGTTTTAGGATTCCTCCAAAAAGCAGAAATCTTAGGCAACCAGCTGAGGCACCCTTCCCACGTCCAGCTGATGCTCAAATGCAAATCTCTCTAAGAAATCCAATTTCTGGGCCTCTGTCCACAAATCTGCATGTACCCTGCCTAGATTTAACAATATTAAAACTGAAATCTATGTGAGAGAGAACTAACTGAACATGGCAAAGAAGAGAACGTGATTTATTCAATTTCTTTGATTTCTTCATGAAAGCACGAAATCTTAAGAACAGAAGAACAAAACACAAGACAAGCAAAGGACGTCAGTCTCTTCACAAGTGTAACAACTCCTGTGAGTCACCTGAAGCAGGTGTGTTCTGCGGTCTTCATCTTTGGGGTTTTGATGCAGTCGTAATCTCTCAGTTGTCCTGAGTGAGAGGTGAACTGGGCTGCTCCTTATGCCACTCACACTGTGGTTTCTCTCCAAACTGCAAGGAGATACTACAGCCCTTACAAAATCAGGAGGCAACCAAGGTTCACACCTATTGCCAGGACTGCAAAATGAACCACACCCAGCATGACTTCTATCAAAGACAGATCTGTGATCTGTTTCGATCCTTATTTTTCTTATATTACCTTTCCAGTGTTATAATTATATGACCTTCAGAAGAATGTATTTGATACACAGTGTGCTCCCAGCCAAACCTCAAAGTCTGAAGTAGCCTCTCTCATTTAAAGCTGCTTTTGGAAGACTATGAAATTGCTCAAAAACTTTGCAATCAGCTTAGAAATCACAATTTCTTAAAGAAAAAGAAAAAGCATTATATTTTTTCTTTTCTTTCCCTTTGGGGTCTACAAGTTTACAGAGTAATCCTTGTACTGTGAGTGCTGCATAAACTTTTCATTGCTGTAGATTCAGGCTGCAAGAACTTGCTATAAAATGGCTTTTGTTCCCTCTGAAGTATTTTTGCTTGTTTGTTTGTTTGTTTGTTTCTTTAATTATGCTTTGCTTCCCAGAGTTCAGAATTTTGGCCAAGCTATTATGGAAAGTGGTGGAGAAATAGAACAGATGGTGTTCACTTTTTTAGGGCCCAAGATGGGTTCTTCCTGGTGACTAGATGTGTGGTAAGCTGTTGAAGATGGTATATGGTCTGGTGTCAATTTTATTTCTGAAGTAAATTGTTCATGTTGGGTTGTGTCCCGCCTTAATACTTAGCATAATTTTATCGTGCTCTTCTGCCGACGTGTTACCACCCTTATACAAAGCCTTCTTGGCTCGCCTCTCTTTGAAGATTGCTCCCAGAGGTGTGCCATAGCTTCTTTCCAGGGAAGGAAAGTCTGTCTTGCTGTCATTAGCCTGGAGAACCGTGGTAATGAGGTCCCACTGTGGTATGGCTCGCCCACACTCAACACAGAACAGGATCTCAGACTCAAAATTCTCCAGACTTTAAGTTACAATGCACAAATATGGTGAAGACGTCACCATTTTCACAGACGCCATAGAAATCTTTGGTTAGGAAAAAACGATAAAGGTTTCCAATATAGGGATTATATCATGTGAAAGGAAACACTGTGCTTTTTCTCCCCTTTTTGTAGATAAAACATTAGCGGATAAAATAGGGGATCATATTCCTCTTTTGAAAAACTTCCTACTTAGAGATTTGAAGAAAAATCAATGTGACATTTGAATACACTTTGAAGTTCTTTCACAGCTTGAAACTTCACAACTTTTGTCTCTCCCTTTTTTTATCAACCGTATTCATTACATTTCCATATAAAGCAGCCTGCTTGTTAAATACCATCTCCCTTTCTCTTGCTCTTTTCCTCTTGCTCTTTCGCTTTTTATTTTCCCATTTTCTCCTCTCCTGTCCCTCTGCTCTCCACGCGGATTGAACACTTTCTCTCAAAGGTAGCAACACACCATTCAATTAAATCTCCAGCCTTTGTAAGGACAGATAATAACTTTGATCGCTGCATTTGTATAATTAAGGGACAGGCCTCTGGTTTAAAGGGGCTCCTCGTTTGCCTTTGAAACCGCGAGAGCGTGATGAGCTTTCTGCGCACCGGCGCGGTAGGAAAGTCCCGCTCTCCTTTGGTGCCACATCTATCTGTGTCCCCCAGCCTGCTCGTCCCCTGTCCCAGGGACAATGACGAGGCGGCCCCCCTGCTGCCTGCAGATGGAGTGAAGCGGAGCGATAAGGCAAGCTGCCTTTCTCCCCTGCCTCAGATCAGCGAAGGGAGAGCTCTTCTTCACAGGCAGCCCGAGTGTAAGCCGTTTAAACAAGCGTGCAGGAAATATTGGGGTAATTACTAAGCGCAGGGAGGGGGTCTCCAGCTATCAGCGGCATTGAGAATGGATTCTGAAATTCACTCGGCAGATTAATTGATCCTTTTTCTGCAGCCCGTCTTTTGAAATAATTCTCGCAGCAGCTCCTAGCTGAAAGTTGGGAGAGGGAAGTGTGCAGAGGAGAGGCTTTTTCACGAGCAGCCGTGCGCATTTACTAGCATCCATATCTGGCTTTCTTCTCTGCCGAAGCATTAAGAATTTTAGCGATAATTCATGCTTGGTAAATTTGTTTTCTGTAATAAGATCAAACCCACAAAGGGAGAATAAAAAGCAGTGCCGCCTGCGCTTCCTTATCGGCGGTGATGCCAGCTAAGTGCTCTGATCACAGGGAGCTGCTCCCGGGCGCTCCTGCCTGCTATTTAATTCAGTTTACTTAAGAAGTGAGTTTGCCACAGTTTTAATTCTCGGTCTCGCACCGATGAAGCGGGTCACCCGCGCAGCGGAGCTGTGATGACCTGCGGGCCCCCGCGGAGAGCGGGCTGGCTCCTCGGTGCCACCAGGCTGCTCGAGTGGAACCCCAGCCAAGCGACAGGTTTGCTGCGAGGACCTGCCTTGCCCTCTCCTCCACCTCGCTGCCTCTTCCCAGCTGGCGAAGGAGGGGAATGGGCAGCGAAGACCTCGATGCTCCACCGACTCGTGGCACTGCCCGAAGCAGGCCAGCTGGCAGGAGGGAAATGGCACGGTGTGCTCGCAGCAGTGCTTTTGCATCCATCTCCTGTAGGTGCGTGTGCGCGCTAGCATGCGTTTTGTACAGGAAGCAAAGAAATACGGGCGGGGAAGGAGAACGTGCAAGAGCTCTGCTGTTTTGCTTTCCTGGCTGACTGATTTTAATCACTCATTTAGGGAAAATAAAATAGCATTCTGTGATTTAGATGCCGTCCTGCGGAGGGGATTTCAAAACCCTTTATTAGCACTGTCCTAGCAACTTGAGATAAAGCAAGTGACAACAATGTCCTGATTTAATTTTGAATACCTCTATTTGCACAGAATGATCTGATATCTTGGCAGTTTCTGTCAGGGCACATATCAATTCAGACTGCATTTAGTCAGCACACAAAGTAAATTGCTATCCCGCTAAAAAGCATTGAACGGAGCAATTAAAATCCATTTTTGTTATGGTTGCCAGCTTCTTCAAGCAGTAGAAGAGAGATATTGTAGGAAGTCAGAAGCTTAAAAGTCACTGTGTGTTTTCCACGTCTCCATTTTCTTCCTGTCTTCTGCAGTATTATTGGTACATCTGTGAGTGTCATACCTTCGCTCCCAAAACACCGAGGGCCAGACTTTTGCAATTAAATTGCAAACATTTGCATGAGGGAAATTATGTGCTGACATTAGGTGGGTTCAAAAGACCAAAGATTCACATGATTCACAGCTGGGAGTCTGTTCTGCCACCAACACGTACGCACCTCTTTTGCAGACACGCACAGACATTCACATGGAAAGTCTCTAAGTGCTTGCATCTCCAGGGTCAAATTACAAGGCCCCGACTTGTACAGAATGCTTTCAGTCTCTTATCTTGTCAGATGTTAAGAAGGTTTCAAGTAGAAAATACTGTTTATTGTGAGCAAATGGATTTATGTAAATTTCTGGGATTACCTCTGTTACATGCCTGTACATCTCCATCTTTCGGCCCTCTAAAACAGTGAGGTGTGTGGCTGGCTGATTTCACAGGCTCTCATGCAAGTATCCTCACGTGCTTTGACCCATATGTCTTATATTCTTTTAGCCTTGGATGTAGTGATAGAGTAGAATTTCACCTGCCTTTGCGCTGTAGTGCAAAACAGAAGGGTCCAGCTTCAACCCATCTGACTGAGCTTCATTTTGCGTCCCATATTTACCCTTATTTCTTTCAGACTGGGGCGCCTGCAGAGCTAGAGATGAGGAGGTACCCTCTTTCCCACCTGCCTTTGTCCACAGTTTGGTAGCTGATGAACCACAAAAGCAGGTATCTGCTCATACAGAGGGCTGAGGACCTCTCAAACACTCAAGCTTGCCTGGGAGGGCGAGGGCAGACGACATGAATCCCTAAGGCTGCCACAAAGCAGGAAGGTGCTGCAAGCAGCCTTTAAATGTGCCAGACAGTAGTCATTTTCAACAGGCTCATGTAGAAAATGACATCAGTTGCATATTGTTTTAAATCCACTTCTCTGTAACCGTGCAAATGACTGCTTGCAAGGAATGTATTCTTAGACCACGGGAAGGAGCCATGCTATTGCTGAGCCGATGGCTTTGGATACACCCATATTGACAGTATTGCACAAGTGGGAGCCTGTTTTGTTTTGAAAAGAGCACAGCGTAGCTGCAGCTTTCACTTTGTCATAACTTACATGAAAATAACATCCTACTGCAAATGCGTGTAGGTTAAAGGAAACCTTCCCTACAGCACATGCTCTTGAAATTAATCTATAGCTTCTGAAATGTACCCATTCTGAGTAGAAGAAATAAAGCTTGAAAGCACTCCAAAGAACCATGTTGACACCACAGCTGCTGTTTTTAATACCCCACTGTGCAGGGGAGCATCGTGAAAGAGACTAAAAGCCTCTGTCCATCTACTCATGCCAGATCCAAAGCAGGTGGCTGTTAGAGCTGTCTTTTTCCTGTTGCCAGGCTTTCTTTTGGGTATCCATCATGGAGCCAAGGGCTGTCTCCAATGGGAATTGCACCAATTGTTTACTCTATTTATGTTTAGCTAATTAAGTGATACTCCTAAAGTATCAGGGCACATGTGAAATAATAATTATTACTCGCATAGCACAGACTGAGCAAGTGGTTGGTATGGTTTGTTTGTTTGCACCTAACAATAGTACGTCTGCCTTTCCAAAGGCTGTAAAACTGCTGATCCAAAGTTGCTTAGTTCATCCTGGGAGGTAATTCTGCTGGCAAAAACGTAGTTACAGACAGGAGGAGTTTGGCCCATGGGAGAAAACTCAATTCTAATTTCAAGGGATGCGTGTAGGACAAAAATGTGTGGGCCGGACTCGGCTGTGTTGGACATCAGTAATTTTTAGGTTCCCTGTCATGGTAAGTGTTGGAAGGGCCACAATTCCTGATTGCAGTAGGTGAGTGGGACAGCAATAATGACTCAGTCACTCTGGATAACGCGTGGTGGTCTTTTGTTGTGGCTGTTCCAGAAGCACCATCAGGAGGTAAAGCAGGAGGATGTGCATCACCATGGACTAACATCCAACCTGTTGAGTGATCAGGGAGAAGTACTGACACCAAACTGTGTCGTTGGATGGCAGATTCAAAACAAAATTTTACGTAATTCTGAGGGACAACTGTACAAGCTTGTTGGAGATAGATTGGTCAGGGGCTATTAAATTCAAAATCTCTGAACCACAGAGAGAGCAGCCTATAACAGTATCACTGCACGATCCTCTGTACTCATAGTTACTGGAGTAAGTACTCCAGACACTTACTTTGGGTCACTGTCTGAGGTAGGATCCTGCTCTAGATGAACTTTTTGTATGGCCCAACATATGCTGAGTCTCTTTTCTTTTTATCCCTTTCTCCTGTTTTCTTTTAAAGTGCTCTGGACTGAAGTTGTTGGGATGTTTTGTTGCGCAGGAGTGGTCTTGCAGGATAAATAGCTCCTGTAGCAATACAATTGCAGTGGGCTTTATCTTTAAATTATGAATTATTGCTATCCCTTTGATTCATATTTTATTATAAATACATTTATATTTTAATAAACACAAAGTAAGAGGAGAAAGTAACTTTTCTGTTTCAACGCATGATGAATTTAAATTGGATCTTTTTTTTTCTTTTTAAAGGCCATAAAGCCATTTAATTATGTTGCCTTCACTACTTCTTTTCACGTTTATTTCTAAATAATTTATCAGTTGAAGTTACTCTATGTGAAAGCTAAAGGCAGCTTTTCTCAAGCCAATGAAGACAACCATCTATGGCATCTATATGCCATAGAAAATAACTGATCCTATATGCATGGGAACTATTACAGAGGAACAGCCATCTTAGTAAAAAGAAGATAGAAGGATATGCAAGATGGAAGAGGGAACTGAGCAGGAGCAAGTTACATCGTCTTTTACATGGGATGTTTAGCTCACTGATAGGTCACGAGCGATAGAACTATATTGTGCAACTGAGCGTGCAGGATTGGGACCTCAGCAAACAAGCAGTGCATGAGTTCAGGAGAAAAAAAAAAAAAAAGACAGGTTTCATTTTGACATAATAAGGTTAAAGAAAAATGCAAAACTGAATTTTTATGGCATCAAAGGTTTTAAAAGAAAAAGAGAGAAGAAGAAAAAGCTGAGGGAAGAATATAGCCATAGATAAAAAGCAGAAGAAATCAATTTAGCAATCAGAGGGGAAAAAATTAGCAAGGAGATGTTTTTTTCCATTTCAAGTTAGCATAAGAAGTGATGCATGTCTTTCAAATCTGTGGTAGGTATTTTTTTTTTTTTTTCCATTATTGTAACCTGTGCCTCTTGAATCATGCAATGCAAACCAGTTACATGAGATTCAGCGACTTGTTTAAAAGAGCACTCTCAGCTTTGTGGACATTTTGTGTTGACTCATATGAAAAAGCTGAGGTTTTTGACAGATCCGAGGAACAGAAGGCCTGCTTTTTTTTGTATAATGACTTGTCCTTTTGCCCTCATTTGTGTTTGAAAAGCTGCTGCCCATCATGTTCTTCTCTTCCCTCACCTTTGCTTCTTTTTGGGTCATCTCCAGTTTCAATTTCAAGTCTCCATGGCAGCTGTTTCAGGTAGGCACTGCCTTCTTGTCTCCTGGTGATGCAGAAGACAAAAAAAAAAAAAAAAAAAAAAAAAAAGACTTAAGGAAAAAGGCAAGGTATTTTTGGAAGGAACTTCCCTATTACTTCTACTTGTAGTTGGTTTGAGGGTTATTTGTAACAGTAGTTACACATAACTATAGTTATTTGTAACAGAACATTTTTATGAGATCATAAGTCATCAGCCATGTCTTTAAATTACTGTGTTTGATCACAGAATTCAACGTGGAACATGCGTTCATGCATCGTACACGCTTGCAAACTGCAAACCCTCTTGCCACGAAATAGAAGGATATGGGTAGGGAAGGCATCACTTAAAACTCCAGCATAGTACCCCTGGTGAACTCTAAAAGCCTTTGCTGGGTACCATCTTACTTCCAGAGAAGTCACGCTGAATTTTTCTCATGGCAGAAATGGGCAGTAGGTTTTCCCAGTGTTCTTCTGGTTTCACAAAGATTTCACAAAGGTGGAACTGGTGACATAAAAGAGCATCCCTTCTCTTGAGCATTTAAATTTAAACAAGTCCTTCTGTATCTCCTCAAGACCATTTACTTCAAATACAGATTATCAGAGGGCATTTGCTTCATCTGGTTCTGACACTAAGATCCTATTGCCACTTAGTTTAAACAGCCAGAATAATGAATGAATGCTGTATAGGAATAGGGGAGAACAAGGACTGGGGGTAGATATCCAATTTAATCCTCAAAGCTCCTGGTATTGTATTTGCACCTGAGAAGTCTCTCTCATTCAAAATAAGACAAAATAAGTCAAAACAATTCAGCTTTCCTTTACCTGCAGCACTAAATTCTAGAGAAGCTTTATCGTAGAGACATCAGAAAATGCTCTTCCACTTCATAAAATAAATAAATAAAATAAAAACTTTTAAAAATTGAAACACGGAAGTGACAGAAGTATCAGCTCTTTGCTTTCTTTCACTATGAGTGGGATTGGGCACCCAGGGAAGATAGCAAAACCAAACTGTTAAACCCAGCATCTCAGAAACAACCAGCGAGGCAGTAGTTAGCCACTCCTACAAGTCAAGTCAGGGTTAGCTCAGCACCCAGGGGGGCAACCTCGGACTCTTGTCTTTCCACCTCTTATTCTATATCTGATCTGCTGCTTTGAAGAATGTGATGAGGTGGCTCTTCAGTCCCCACACCTATTTATTAAGCAAAAGGACAGACATCCTACAATGTGTCCTTTGGGTCAAATAGTAGGCGAATCAAGCTTGCAAGGTATACATTTATGGTCTTTAAAAGTTTCCGGGTAAAAAAAGGCAATCTCCTAATATAAAAATAAGCTAAAGATTATTAACTAGACTGAAAAATAAATACCTTTCAATCCATCAGAACCACCAAGTACTTAAATCTATTGGGATCCTGATGTTCTGCTAAAGAGCTTAGCCTGCACAGTTCATGCTTTTCATTCATAACTTTCACCTTTATGCAGAATTCATGATTTTCTAATAAACACTGAATTAAACCACATTATACCTGTCAGAAAGTTACACATACCTAGAGGTACTATTACATGGAAATGACAGCGTATTCTCCATTTTGAGAAGAAAATGGTGTGTGCCAGATTAATGAGGTTATGAGCAAGTGAGCAGAATAAACCAGTAAAATGTAATTAAGCCATTTAGCACTCCATAAAAACAGGAACACATAAAAAAAAAAGGTAATGTAAACCACAGGGTGCAGTTACCGGCCCCACTATGTCAGTAGGACTTAAAGGGGCACTGTCAACACATTTCATCCTCTCTTTTTTTTTTCTTTCCTATTTTCAAATCAAAATAATTATGTAAAAATATTCAAATCACTTGGAACTTTAAAATGTCATGCCTGCTACCCCTTTCTGTCCCCCCATTTAATGTCTTCAGCAGCAGGGGAATGTTTCTGAAGAGATCACTGAGCTTCTTTCACTCTTTGTATCTGCAGACAGACACTTCCCCTTCTTTAGCAGTTGTTACTGTGTTCTCTTGTGGACAGCAGAAGATGTAAACTCTCCAGGAAGCAAACGCACCAACCAAAATTGCTAGTCTGTGACCTACTTTGCTGTTTTGCTTCCAAGCTTCATATTTCAGTCGCTTCATCAGAGATGCCTGGACAACTGAGCCCTAGAAAGCACAGCATTGCATCTAGAGACAGCAAGAGCAAGTTAATATGTGTTCATTTTAGGGCTGAAATAGTCTCTCAGAGATAACCCACAGCAGCTGCAGTTCAGCAAAGATATTTTCATTGCAGAGAACAGACATTTCAAATAGTTGTTGTCTATCAAAGGTTGTAAAAGTAGATTTTCATTATGCATAAAGGCATTCCAAATGCCACCATGTAAGAGGAAAAGGATCAAAGGGAGAGTGCTTAACATGCTGGCAGTATGTCTTAGATTCCCTCTAGTGGCTGATCTTCCAGAATTTAATAAATTACTATTGCCAGTAGCTAATATAAATATAGTCCCTGATTTAGCAAAGCAGTTGATGTTCAAACCAGGCAGATGATAACAGCGGGGAATCACAGTAAGGCATGGCAAGGGAAAAAGCAGAGGGAGAAAAAGTTATATGTTAGCACAGGACTGCATCCAGAAAGGGGATTTCTGGGAGAAGCATGGGATGCGATGTGCCAGTGGTGGCTTGATGTGACAGATCAATGGCTTGCATCCTAGAGAAGAATGGATACAGAGATGGTCTGAGGGTTTCCATGCATCACGATAACAGTCAGACAACAGGAACGAACTTCAGTAAAACCAGAAAATTGTTTGGCAAATTCTCCTACAGATGATTTCAAATGCAGATTGGAGAGCCGAGATTTTCTAGGGGAGAAAACATGACAAACCAACCAGATAACTATTCTAATATGAAGAAAAGAGAGGGGTTGCAATAAAAGAGCAGAAATGCAACAACAGGATCTCTCTAATGACATGAAAATCAAAGAGAAACCCTATGCAGAAACAAGGTACTACAGGCTGATTATAAAATTACAAGGACATGCATGGACAAAACCAAGACTAAGGAAAAAATGTAATTGCAGCTAGTGACAGGGGCAACATGAAAAATTCTATAGATATTGTTTCTTTATGGGAGATGGAGAAAAAAAACAAGTGTCTTACCTAAAGGAGACAGGAGCAGAGACATTCAGCTTGTGGGTTGTTTTGTTTTGTTTTTGTTTTTGTTTTGTATGTGTCTGGTTGTTTTTTTTTTTATGTTTGTTTGTTTTGTTTTTTTTTTTTTCATCTTAAAAAAGAATGAAATTGTAGTTGTTCCTCTGATACAGACAACAACAGCTAATGAGAGGACAAGAACTCTGGCCAAATAGTCAAAGATCAGGTCAAATAATTGTTAGATACTTTCCAGTCATTAGGCTTGCTGTAAAACATAGTTTGAGTATTACAGAGATTAAAGCAAGCAATTGCTGCATAGTGATTGATACTCTAAAAGGATGGGTGAACTCCAGCAGTATGCAAGAGGACAGGCATGATGCCTAACTTTAAAGAGAATGGAATGAGGAACAGAAGAGATAGCAAATTAAAGACCAACAGACTGAATGTCTTACCCTAACAGAGTGGAAAGGCCCTCCAAGTGCTAAGAAGATGCAGTGGCACATAACAAGTGTGCATTCATCAGGAACAAATCATGATGGAATAAAGTCTTTCAGAAACAGCATTGCACCTCTAGTGCACGCTGCAAGGAGGCAGTAGACGTCATCTATCTCCATTGCAGTGAGGCTTTGGGCCCATTCCCACACGGAATGGGCCAAAGCAGGAAGCAGTCTAAGCGGCTATGGTCCAGATGAAATTACAGTCAGGGTGACACACAACTGAAGTCACTTAATATGACTCTCAAAAAAAGACAAAGTGCTATATTTAGGAACGAAAATCTTGTGTATGTGAGAACTGGAGACTACTCAATCACATGGCAGTAGCAAGACCTGGAGCTGATATCCTGCTTTCTGGGGGTACAGACCCAGTGTGAGTCACCAATTCAATACTGCTAGCCTGACAGAAAGCTTGTGCACATAGTTTTTAAAGTCTTAACTCTTGGTGTTAAAGAAATGTGTAGGTCAGTAAGAGTTTTGAGTCAGCTGCGCAGAGAAATTGGATAGTAAGGTGCATGGCTGTCCTCTATAATCCCAAATCTGTTAAGAAGCAGATAGGTTCCAAATTCTAGACTTTGCTGACTTCTTCAATATGTGGTCTCCCTTGGCTTCAATTTCTTATTCACAACTTAATTTTACACTGTGGGGATTGAAAAAGACCAATTTTAATCAAGTAGCCTGACCTCGTGTGACCTTTCCTGAGTTAATTCTTGTCTAAGTTAACTAAAGGATCTCTTTTAGAATAACTTCCAAGCCTATTGTTAACATGTCCAAATTTGAGTCTAGCACAGCTCTCTTTAAAATTGTTCCAGTGATTAGTAGAAATTAGTAGACTTATTTCTCCTCTGACTCTTTCTGACTTTTACTTCTGGTCCTAAATATTGTTACATGATTTTATTATCAGAGTATTCTTTCCTATGACTTTAATACTCTGATCAAGTTATCCCTTAACCTCTGCTCAACTGGCTATGTGGCTGTCCTTGACTTTAAAGCTTCTTTTCCAATCCTGTAATGATTCTCACTGATTTTCTGTGAACCCTCTCCAACATATCAACATCCCTGTTGAATCATGGACACCATATTTCAGCATAAACTTCCAAACATGATTGTGTCACTGCCAAATCCAGACTTAATATAATTCCCTTCTGCTTGCCTGCAGACTGGCTGCCTACAGAAATTCTCATGTTTATTCTTCCAGGGACTATATTGTCTCTTTTGGATGCAACATCACACTAGGCACTCATGGACCATTGATTATCCACTGTGATTCCTAAATGCTTTTTAGAGTCCCTGAAGTAAACTGCCCCTATTCTGTAAGTGTGGCTTACATGTCAGCTTCCTGGATATATTCCTTTACATTTTTCTGTGTTATAGCACTTAGCATTGTTCATTTGCCTGTCTAACCTAGCTGGTGAGTTTTTCAGTCTCACCCATTTTTCTGGTTTATCATTTCTCCATTTTAGGCCTAATCTGTAGCAAAGATGATGATTTTCTCTGGTCTTTTAGGTCATTGTTTAAACTGCTAAAAACATAAGGGCCAAAAACCGATCACTGTGAGACGCTGATAAAAGCTCAGTCTATTACAGATGATTCTATGATTTGAAAACATTTTAAGTGTACTGTGTTAGCTTTCTATTGCTCTCAATTATTGTGCAAAATCCCACACCAGCCATTCAATTATCTTGCCAGGCATTGATGTCAGATATGATGCCTGTCATTACCTAGGTCATTTAAATGACCTAAATAATAACTTAAATTATTAAATAAGAGCAACACCTGTGGTTTCTGTTGCATAGTTTTAAAAGCAAATGAAAATCAGCATAGTTCAGAAAATTTCTAAGCATTTCCTTTTAGAAACTTGAGGATGCACATTATCCCCTACTGATTTAAAATGTCCAGCTTCAATAGCATCTTTGCAAATCTTTAGTTTCTCTTGGAAAGCATAGTATGAAAACCATTTTGTTAATTTTCTAGCCTCAGGTGACTTTTCCCAAACACAAAATAGAACAGATGTCTGACTGAATGCTCCTCACTGATCGTGAATCTCCCACCCACAGTTAGTCTTCATTATGCATTATTTATTCCTCTTTTTATTATTACGTACCAACTCCATGTAGCATCCAGCCTGAAGTGAATTGTATAGATACTGTGTCCATCAAGATTTATTTCACAACAGGGTTACCTAGGACATCCCATTGTTGTGGTGATTAATGTACTTCAGGGCTGCATACAGCTATAGGATCATCTTGACGAGATGCTGGATCTTGTTTGTGGCTGACTGACAAGGTGGATGCCAGTCTTCAGGTTACACCTCTTCGACTGAGTGAAGGACAGCTATTTAGGTATTTGTAAGCAAAAAGCAAAAAGCAAAAAAAATGTACTGTACGTGAGCATTACTGTATGTTGGGGGTGTGTCAGTGACTACATTTTAGTAACGCAGTGCAGTTAATCTTTGATTCACCTCTGTGAAGATCAATGTGAGATTTGAATTAATGCAAGTAGGTATTTGCAACTCGCTACCTGTCACATAATGATAGACACCTTTATCTTACTATATGGGCTTTCTAAAACATCTGCAGTTGTTTTTGTTTGGTTTTGTTTGTTTGTTTTGCTTTGCTTGGCTTTGCTTTGTTTTGTTTTTAAATAAATTTACTTCCATTGGCTGCCCAGTTCAGAATCAGTGTGTGAATTTTGCTTACGGTATCTCTTGTGCGTATTTATCTGACAGAACTTCAGGCATTATCATCAAGTAACAACTACATTTAAAAATGATCATCAAAATCCCACTAATATTTATGTAGTGTTCTGAAGAATTGTGTGGTTCTCTGTGATATCTTTTTGGAACTTGTGAATTCAAACATTTAACTACGTTGGAACATTGTTAATGTTCCTGTTTTGCAGACTGACCCATTTTTCACTGAGGTTTGAGGAGTTAAAGGCTGATAAAAAAAAAAAAAAAGTACTTTGAGTGTCTAAATGTAGGCAATTAAATTTATATTTGACTTTTTCGTCTAAGTTTTAGAAAAGTGCTGAACATTTTCAGTTTCCTCTGAGTGTCTACAGGTGCCTGCAAGCACCCAGGGTTATCTTAAGGAACAGATAAGGGCAGTGAGGAAAGCATCAGGAGCACACTTTTATTTTTCTTCTATTGTATATAAAGTGCATGTCACACCAAATGCAGCACAGAAGCCACACTGAGCTGCTGTGTCTAAAGCTGCTCCTAGGACCAGAGCCAGCCGCTCTCCATGGCTCTGCGTGTGCTGTGCTGTGAGAAGCTTAGCTGAGGGTCCCAAACCACTCCTCAGACCTACACACAGCATCTGCAGATAATTCCTCGACTGCTTTTGCATTATTCTGTATCTCTGCTGGGCTGTGGCCCCTTGACACCGCAGGAAAGACGGAGGTGCCTTCATCAGGTGCCACCGGAGAGGAGCGATGGTGTTTCGCTGCCTGCACCACGCTGCGCTCCGTGCTTTTCCCTGGCCAGGCACAGCCATGTAATGGCACAGCTCGTGTTCCGGATGGAGGCGATGGGAGAGCATGCTGAGAAAAATAATTGAAAGTGAAGCCACATTTAAAAGTAATCAAATTACTCCTTGGGATTACATTTTGAGAGCCAAATTTTAGCCTTGTTCTCTGGTGGTGCCTTGCCAGGACCATGTAGTTTGGCCTGGCTCCATGCCTGGGGGTAGTTTACTGCTTTTCTGAGAAAACACAACATAGGGAGCCAGATTCTCAATACTTTCATGCTTGTGTAAATGCAGCATTTTTCAGTGGAGTCCTCCCTGATGAACATGTATGTCCATGAAATGAAACAGAGAGAGAACAGCTCCACAGCTGCTGAACTCGGCTGCAGTTTCTATGTCTGCTCCCAAAGTGCTTGGGAAAGGCACTGGCAGGGATGGATGAAAGGCCTGGCTATGTGGGGCATGGTGACTTCTTTGGGGATCCTGGATCCGCCCTGTCAGCTGCAAAGGGAGCAGCAACCTGCAGCATTAAGAGTCTCATTCCACCTTTGGCACCTGAGAGATGTGAAATTCCTGTTTAAGGACTAACCTCTTAACATTGTTGGGGGATTTCTCATAAAGTGCTTGCCTCACTTGGATCTCCGCAGTGTACCATGCACACCCAGGCAATTATTTCAGGCAAGAGCTAACAGCATGGTATAGGCTATTGCAATGATATCTCTGGGCACGTGAGCCTGAGCGTCTTACAATGTCTTAGGGAGATGCTCTTAAAATAACTATATGTATATATATATTTGTATGTTTCTGTAAATGATTAAGTAAAACACAAATTAAGAGTTTAAGCATAGCAAAGAGAAAGAAAACCTGAGAGCACTGGCAAGATTCCTTATAACTGAGCATGACAAATACAACATCCCCGGTTCTGTTGCAGTGAGGAGTTGCATTCTAACATATGTATCTGTCTCTCCAGTTTCTTACACTGAGCCCATCAGCATGTTATTTGAAGACTTTTGTGTCATATATCCTACACTGTGCTCTGACAGTATCTAGGCACTACAGAGTGAGTTAAGAATGGACTGACACTTCCAAGACAGTCCCTTGCTGTTAGTTTAGCACTGTTTCATGTGAAAAATATCTTCGGAATGGCTGTTTCTCTTTCAGATAACAGACCTGTCTACCCTCACTGCTGACAGCTCCATCCCTTCCACTTCAGAAAACAGAGGGCATCATTAAAATGTTGACATTCACCAAACATTTTTAAATTTATCATAGTATTTCCTGTTCTCCGTATAGGAATACCACAAAAAGAAAACAATGAAGGTAAATACCAAGGTCTGGGAAATGTCAAGATTTTAATGGAACCCACAGTGTTGAAGACCTCAGAACCAACCATTTGTTCAAGAAAAATGTCATCATTTCTTTACTGTTCTGGTTCTTGAAAACTGGTAGACAGGATTTACTAAAATTATGTCTCTAGTGTTCCAAGGTGAGAGTCACTGCATCTGTGGTCTCATTAGAAGACTTCTCTTCCTCCAAAAACACATCTATCAAAATCGGTAGGAAAGAATTCAAGTAACGAAATCAGACATGCTTACTTCTTTGGGATCTTGATTTAGCATTCACTGAAATCAGTAGAATTTTTTAATCACATCCCTCTGATCACTTTTGGTTTTGCAACATGGTTTCCTAAGTGACAAGCCTATGAACTCTTTTTTCAAGTTGTTTCTAACATGCAAAACAACACTTAAGCAATAATGTAACATCTTTACATTGCACTCAGTCTATGGACAACTAAATATAAGTATTTAGGGGCATAAAATATCAGTTGCCAAATCAGAATGGACACATTCAACACATTGATTCTGTAAATATCCATATGTATGACAAGAAATTATAGTAAACCATGTAGTAAAGGAGTGCGGCCATAGACGGATTTTCTTCCTGGCCTTCTGTCAGATAGAGAGAGCTCTTTGCCTGAGGTATACATGCTTGTTTTCTCCCTTTCTTTCTTTCTTTCTTTCTTTATTTATTTATTTATTGGTTTTCCTCTTGTAAAATAACTGTGAAAGATCTTATTGTCTACAAATGAATAAAGTATTGTATGCCCAGTTCCGGCCTTTCTGCCTGCCCCCCCCCGAAAAAACAACAACAACAACAACAACAACAACAAAAAACAGATACAAAGCAGATATAAGGCTCAACCTCTTTCTCATTAATCTGATGGCAAAATTCCCATCATTTGTCCTACCATTACAAGAGATTTCTCTGTTGAGATTAAATTCACCAAAAATGTCACAAAGCCAACCAAAAGGATTTGTGAAGCCTTGGTTAATTTCTAAAATTATGTCAGGCAAATATGGTGAAAAACTACAAAAGCATGGAAAAAAAAAAAAAAAAAAAAGTTTTTATTTTCTTCTTTAATATTTTCATACTACATCTTCAGTAGTTTATTTTTTGTGCTTTTAAAAATAGTCCCCCCCCCAAAAAAAGATAAAATATTAACCATTCAAGTATGTCTTTTGTCTTTCTCAAGGAAGAACTAGGATTAAAACTGCAGTATCTAAATAGCTAAAAATGCTTTCAGTCTCTGGTCTCTAATTAAGTATCCCTTATCAAAGGACATCCATTCGCAGAGGAAAGGAAATCCTATCTTTTAAAGGGACAGTAGTCATTAAATATAAATGAGAAGATAACAGTAAGGCTATGTTCTCTTAACATGCATCATATCCCACGGTGATTTTTTTTCCTTATAAAGCATTAAACTGATTGCATACTGTTTTGCTCTGTATCACTCACAAGGACTGCTCTTGGGTAATGAAGTGTAATTAAGAGGAATCTTATGTATCTCTTCATTCAAAGCCAATGATTTCCTTTCCCATTAGTTACACTCTGGAAGTACAGTGCTCTACAGACGTAATCTTTATCATTGATTTAATTGATCCAACTGTCTTCAGATGTTAGAACTGGCTACCAACGGCTAGATCATTTAGACATGTTTCTGCTTACATCATAAGTTCAACAAATATAAACATATAACATTCCTTACCAATCATCAGGACTGGTTATTAGGCCCAGTGCTAAGCAGCCATTCCTTCCTTTGAACAACATGAGGTATGCACTTTTTTTTTTTTTCCCTAGGAAGTTTCTTTGCATTGAACTTGACAAATTGTATGTAAATTAGGTAATCTTCTTCACTTTTTTTTTTGTTTGTTTTGTTTTTCTTTCTTGCATTCAACTATCGTGTTTTAGAGGCTGATGAAATATCACTGAAAAGTCTGCAAAACCAGTCTATGATGTTGCAAGCAAGAGCGTAGAAACTGAGGGAAGATGGGTGCCCCTCAGAACTGCAGCAGCTTATAGAGGTGTGTTATTCCGTACTTACAGCTGATGGCTGACATCTCACTAAAGATAATGATGAAGTCCTTGACATCTGGCTGGAAAGTCACAGTAAAGGCCCATTCAGGAAGTTGTGCATCCCGGTAATGATATATAGGTGAAACTCAGCATAGGCATGCTAAAATACAGGATAACCAACAATTTAAACAATCCAACAAAACCTGAGCTTATGAAATTGAACGTGCTCCAATTTCAACTTGGATTTAGCAATCTTTTATCTTGGTCTTCTATTATGAAAAATACCTTTGAAAGAAGGAGTTAATTTGCTTATTCTCCAAAACTAACGTGGGCAAAATAAGCAGCTAACTGCTGCTAAAATAACTCAGTTACTGGACAGCATCATCCCAGTCACTTTCAATTTCTTTATCAACAGTTAATTGTAATGCATTTCATCAGCCATTCTGATACCTGCCTGCAAGTAAGCATGAAAGGTATCACAGTGACTAAAGCAACCCATCTGAAGAAGAAGGTGCTCTGGTTTAAGTGGGTGAAACCAAAGAGAGATTGCGAATATTACAGCAAGCCAGCTATTTCCCTGTATGGATGGAATAGAGCCATGGGATGATTCATTCTTTATTTGTTCCAGAAAATGGCCTATTCTGAAATCACTGTTTCTTTGCTTCATCTCTACTATGATCAACAAAGCAAGGTCAGTTTACTGATGGAGGATGGGAGGCATTAAAGGTGTGATCCTCCCACAAGACACACTCTATATCTACCAATAATCATTCTAACAGAGATTTCTTTCTGTGGGAGGATGGGGCTTTGCACTGCACCATCCTCCTGTGAAAGTGTGTTCTTCTATGTCTAGAGGCAATTCATGACTGTGTCCTCTAGGGTGTATTGGTAGGTGTATTGGTAGGGACCCCACAAAATCTGCAGTCCAAATTTCCATTCTACTAAAACTTGGTCTGAGCGGAGCTTGGTCAGTGAAAGCCAAAATAATTTTGAAAGAAAATATATATATATATTTGGTTTCTTCCAGTCTCACTCAAGGTTAAACCTGCCTATTAACTACATCTTTTAGCTGCCTAGAAGGATACAAGACCACTGTAAACCTCACTTCAGGCCTAGAGTTTTCTGCCAGTCAGCACTGACACCATTGTGTTAATGGTCATCAAATGTCAAAAATTACTTTCACCTTGAAGAAAGCATGGAACAAGAGAATAGTGGCTAAATAAAGCTTGAAGGTTAGGGACAAATGTGTTATTTACATTGCACAACAGAAGGGAGGTTACCCAAGCAGAATTTTTTCAGCATGTGTATGCAAACATAGAGAAGACAATCTCTTCTCTTTCAGTCACGTTACACACTTGTGTATGTTAAAGTCCAGGAAAATACGACTATTATGCACTGCAAAGAACTATAAAAGTGTTAGTGGCTTTCCTTTCATTTTCAGCCATTGTTTTAGTGAAGTATTACACACTGGATTCTGAAAAGCCATATGATATTTTGAATAACCGCCGAGAAAAGAGATTACTTTTAAATACTGTATTTTAGAGCTCACAAGAGACCGCAGACAGTTTGTTATTCATTTCAACCTAATGCAAGCATTAACAAGCTTACTAAATAAGCCTTCTACTGTCTGAAATGTCTCGAATCTCTTATGCTGATTATAAAGTGTTCTAATATACATAATTCAATGCAATTTATTGTATATATCTAGCTATTCTTTAGGAAATCAGGATAATAGACTCTCTTTCCATTAAAAATGCCCTGGACAACATATTTTATTACTTCTCAGTTATCTATTGTTTTGAATATATAAATTCAAAGAGCAAAAGCTCTTAGAACAGAGGGATCATTAAGAGGGCAAAAACATCAAAGAGGGGCCAAAACAATAACATTCTTTAGCTGCTAATAATCTCAGAACTGCCAGAAATGCTTCCTGCAGCCTGCGTTGTAGAAACCAAGGCAATGCTAATGACATTTTCTATCCTCAGGACCCTCAGTGGTGTCATTAGTATAAACTCATCTCAAGGTAAATGCTCCGTGTAGCTGAAGGAGCCGTCTGGGACTTGGCTTTCACACATTTCCACCAGGCAACACCAGGACACAGCAGGTTGGACACCCCTGTGCAAGTGCCAAGGGACAGAGCTCATGGTCAACGTCACAGCTCTGATGAAACCTAGTCAAGCACAAGGCACTGCCTGCTTCATGGCATGCCAACCCCATCGGCTGGAGGTGGGGATGAGCCAAACTCACTGTCTTGTATCCTACGTATCCCCACCTCTAGACAGAAGAGAGGGAGCTTGATAGCTGCAGGCACTAGCAGTGCTAGCCAGAGTTATTTATGGCATTAGGGGAGAGCAATGACACCAGCCATATTATACGTCCATACCAGAGGCTCCTTGTGTCTCCTTCCCTGTCTGTTCATACAGTGCCACACCTGGAAGCAACAGAAAAGCATTGCTAGATGTAGGAAGCAGCTGTTACCATTAGGTTTGGCTGGAGTAATGCTTCGTGTTGTATGATCTGTGGAAGGTGAGAACCATCCTATCTGTGATATTTTTTTCTAACTGTGAGAAATCAGAAGAGCATGTTGTTTGTTAACAATGGTTCTTCCTCGTGTCCAGGAGCTCCATTTTTGTCTTGCATTTGAACAGATCTTAGTGCAGCACGAGTGTGGTTCAGAAGTAAGAAATAAATAATAAATGCAGCAGCATTCATGTCTCCCAAATACTGATGCATCCTGATTTGGGAAGCCACTATAAACCAATGTATCACATTTCAAGCACAATGAAACATGTCAGTTTTGTAAAACTTTGGGAGATGTAAAACCCCTTGTTAACCTTTGTCCCTCTGTGCACTGCTGAATTTAGAAAGCCTAATCTTGAGGCATCTGGCTGACTTTAACCACTCCTGTTTTATTCTTCAAATGCCACTGATTTACATGATAGTTTGCCTTAGACTGGGCAGCCAGGCTTTGATATCTGATCCCCATGGGAGTGTTGATTAATAAGGGCTGAGAGGAAAAGTTGTAAGTGCAGAAAATGAGAGTAAATGAGAGTCCTTTGTAAATGAGAGTCCTGGGATCTGCAATGATTTCAAATTACAGTTCTGCATGCATACGTGTGTGTGTGCAGTCAGTTCTTCAGCATGCCAACAGCTCTTAGTGCACTTCAGAAAAGATGCTCTGAACACTAATAATCTGTGGAGCTAAGCTATCTGGGTTCAGATAATTTTATAAAAATATCACTGTCAGGGTGCTACAAATGGAAAATATGCAGAAAAAGATGCTGTAAAAGCAGTTGGCTAAGAAAAACAAAAGGGCTCAACTATTATAGTTGAGAACTATGCAATTTCTTCCTGAAGGTATAATAAGAAGGGACTTATTGCTTTAAAAAGCAAGATCCAAATTTGGGGAATGAAGGACCAGGAGAAGCAAGCTGTATGCTTGACACCAGGGCAGCCACCTGACCTCATTGCTTTGGGCTGTTCCTGAGCAAGCAGGAGCTTCTACATTTCCTGTATTCCAATTTTGAAAGGGTCAGTGTGTGGTCTAACAGTCCTGGCTACACAAAGCAACTGACACTTTTTCATATGACCACACACGACCTTTCTTAATGTGGAAAAGGCTGCAAATCTACCCATTGCCAACAAAATCTAATCATGAGTTGTGTTACATGGATGTAACCAAAGCTCCACTGCATTTTTTTTTTTTTTTTTTGAGAAGTGTTTGCAACATATGCAATCAAAATTAAGAAAACATCTTTGGAAACACAGATTGCAATAATCTCAAATTTTGCTGATGACCTTCACTGAGCTGAGCTGAGTGTAAAAGGAGAATACCGTGAAATCCACAGAGGCCACATTTTTCAACCAGCCAAATGTTGAATGCTGGTTTTGATTTTCAAGGAATACGATTAGCTTAATATTTTTATTTCATTTTACCTCAGATTAGTTGTACAAAGAATATTAAAGCTGGTATTTTGCAGTCAGTACAGCTCAGGGTATTTAAATCAGAACATAGATCTCTCTCCTAAGTACAGATGAGAAGGGCAGACACTTAATAGTTTTGAAACATATGGTTAATAGGCCTGTGGTTTTAATTTATAGTTGCATGATTACATTTTATTTTTCTGTTTGTAGATATTGGGAAATGAATCTTCAGATGGTCCTTAATTATTTTGAGTTCCACTAATGAGATATGTTGCTTTAGTCCAAGCTCTTGGCTCATAATAAAGGTGAAAAGAAGGAAACACCCATTATTGTTTTATTGCTGAATGTTATTTAGAAAAAAAAAAATACAATATTTCCTAACTGCTGAGCGGGTTTAAATAATAATAATAATAATTCTGCATCACAGAATCTTTATGATTGTGCTCTGTGCTTTGCACTACATTTTTAAAACAACCAGTGCAAAGAATCTTGGTGAGGGTATGTTTAGGCTGAACACTCATCCGTGGTCCCATGGTGGGAGCAGCCCCTTTTCCACGTGACATGAGGACTGAGGCCTCATGCTGAAGCTGCAGTGGCCGCAGGACAAGGGTTACCCACACACCCAGTGGTCCCACCCCACTCTGTAGCTTCTTGGCGGCTTGGCAGAAGCTCAAAGGAAGGGGCCATATGTCACTGCAGCCAGTATCTCTAGTGCCAGCGCTGCGCCTGGAGGCTAGGACATGGGACCACAAGAGACAAATGATTTGGAGGGGGGTGGGAATGATTCCTTTATTAGTGTTCCTCTCCTGCTTCCAGTCTCTTGGAATAACTTTCCTTTATGAGATTTTTTAATGAAATTGAGATCTTATGGACCATGTTTTCCACTTGTGCTTAACAAATGCTGCATCCTCTCACAGATGCAAGGCATCCTTCGTGACCAGGACTCTGAGTATGCCTCCAGCTAAAAACTGTCAATCAGAGATTAAAATAGACATCTGTTTACATACCATAATACTTTTATTTCCCCAATTTATGTTTGAAAAAGTACGAGGAAAACATGGAATTCAGGCAGCTTTGCAGCTAACCCCATTTTGCAATAGCAGGTTTGCTCATGCTGTGGCCACTGGTTCAACTCCCCCTGACAGTTTTCCATCACTGTACAGCGTTCCCGGCCTTTATTGTGTATAGTTTCTGCTGTTCCTGGGGTTTCTGTGGAAAAATAGATTTGGGGACAATACAAAAAAAAAAAAGGGGGGGCGGGGGGGCCCGGGTTGTTTTTGTGCTCCCTTTCATTTCTTCTCTGTACTCTCCAAAAGAAAACCAGCAAGGAAGGGAGGAAAGTAACACAGGGCTTGGCAGAAAACCAGAGAACAGGAGTGCTGCAGGAGACTGAACATGGATCATCATCTGTCCATTTCAAACATCCCTGTTTTATTCTGAGCTGCAGAAGTTGTACAAGACCCTATTCACTTGAGCAAGCCATTCACGCAAGGGGTACCAAAAAATTTCATGTTTTCTGTTGTTCACACCAGTCACGATAAGGTCTTCATTTTGTGATCTCATCTTCTTCATCCTGTTATCCTTGCCACTGGAATTGTTCAGTGTATGTCAAGTAGTTTTGGTGACTGCTGTTCTACCTCACAGAAGACGCTGAGTGCTTGATAGCTACTGCACGGATATTACTGATTCATGCTGTGGTGCTTGAACTACTTTATCCTGACACAGTCATCTGATCCCCAAAGTCATCATTCTGCTCTTCTGTGTTTGGTGAAGCTTGCTGAGAATCACCTCTCCTTAACCTCCTGCCACCAGTCCTCCTTGCCCCTGAGTACTCTACATCTCCCATTTCTTTAATGCTGCACAGCTTTCTGAAACCTCCAACAGACATAGGGCAAATGCACAGTTCTTGTTTGTGCTAAGGCCAGAGGATAGAAATATTTTTTCCAGAGTGAGAACTTTAAGTTTTTCATATCTGGTTCATTTCCTATAGCATCTGAGTTTTAAAGAAGTCATTGCATTCCCTCTGGGTAGAGTGTGTTGGCAGAAAATATAACTTCTTATACTGGGTCTATTCAGAGATTTTGTATTGAGCTGCATTCCCTTTTCAACTCCTAAATAATAGAAAAGAAGGATAATATATTGTTATGTATAAATCATCTTAGAAAGACATGTTTGACCTTGATTTAAACAAGCTCTACTAATAACATAAGAATGGGGAGAATGGGGTTTGACATGATTGCTAGCAAGGTATTTATAGAACTATAATTAAAACAGAGTATAGGTTATGTTAAAGTAAATGAAGTCAATTTAGTTCATCATCATTTTTGCAGTGTTGCAAATTAACATAACAATGACAACTGTAGTTGTCGCTGACTTGAGCAGCAGCAGTTAATCATTGCAATTAATCATTATTAATACATAATTCATAATGATCGATCATGCTTGACTCTAGGATCATAGTGGACTTATATAAAATACTATAAAAAATAAAAAAATAACTGTCCAAAATCTAGGAAAACCTGGCCCCCATTTTCCATTTTGATGTACAAATATGAGCTATCACTGCCACATGTCTGAATCTGTTAGGTCTCATTTAGTTTGAATTAACCTTGACAGGTGAGAAGTGAGATTGCAGCACATACAGGCAAATTTAATAAATGCCCCATATTTATCTGAGGTAGCTGTGTACATGTCAGAGTGCTGGTAAGTCTGTCAGGCAAAACTGGAAAACAGGGAGAGGGGAGTTTTGTTCCTTTGCTCGGAAAAGGCATCTTTAAACCATTAGTAACCTGCAGCGTACTATGAAGTATAAAATACAGCCCATTCTCACTGAATACCTGAAAGACAAAATCTTTCCTTACCTGGTGGGAATGTATACCTTACACATGAAAGACCAAAGCCTTCAGAGCAAATAATGAGGTCATGCACTGTATATCACAGAATCACAGAATTTCTAGGTTGGAAGAGACCTCAAGATCATCGAGTCCAACCTGTGACCTAACACTAACAGTCCCCACTAAACCATATCCCTAAGCCCTACATCTAAACGTCTTTTAAAGACCTCCAGGGATGGTGACTCCACCACTTCCCTGGGCAGCCCATTCCAATGTCTAACAACCCCTTCTGTAAAGAAGTTCTTCCTAAGATCCAACCTAAAACTCCCCTGGCGCAACTTAAGCCCATTCCCCCTTGTCCTGTCACCAGGCACGTGGGAGAACAGACCAACCCCCACCTCGCTACAGCCTCCTTCCACTTCTGGAATTTCCATAGTTTTCTCTTTTGCTCAGAGACAAACTGGTGCCTTTGGCCTGGAAGCCTTCAACTCTCTCCCCGTAGCATGCTGAACACCAGAAAAAGCAACAATTGTTCTTTGAGAACCCCTCTCAGTTCCTCCTTTTCCCATGTTCTCAAAGTTTCTTCAAGAAGGGCTGCTTCCCAGGTGGACATTGAGCTGTGCTTTATAGCTGATTTGCCCATATGGCTTTAGAGAATACAAGTAGAAGCCCAGATTTATTTATTTGTTTGTCTGTTTATTTGTTTCTCCTTTTATGTGCTCATCTACTTCTCTGGAAAAAAAAAAAAAAAAAAAAAAAAAAAGGCAATGACATACATTACATATATTCTCAGAATACTTTGTAGCACTACTTTTCAAGTTAAATCTGCCTAAGACATTTTCATGAGTGTTCTTTGTACTGAAAATCAACCGTGGTTCAGAGACATATTGCACCCCAAAATAAATTAATTTTAAATGGAAGGCTATCTCAAAGCTGTTTTTCCTCAATGAGTGAAAAGAAAATGCATATTTCAATCTAAATTAATTCTAAATATTTTAGTTTGCTCTAAGGAAGACAAGAAAGAACCCGGTGTGCATATCTGTAATGAACTGCGGTAATACTTACTTCAGAATGACTCTTTCTCTGAGGATTGCATACAGCAGTGTTCAGAGAAAGCCAAAAATTCAATACAAACAAAACGAAAGCATTAACGTTTGATAACCACATGATTTCTGGGCAGAAGGTAAGGACCCACTGGAGAAGCTGCGAAGTGACCTCGCACAGCAAAGGATGTTTAAAAGCAAGTGCTTTTTTCTTAACCAAACAAAATATTTCAAAAGCAGCAAACCCTTTTTAAATTCCTCCATGAAATGAAAGCCTCTTCAAGGGTAGTTTGGTAGAATTAAACTATTAATTCATCGGATTTCAGCAGCGTCTGATCCCTGAATAGCATGCATACCATTTCATGCCTGAAGGACAAGCAGAGCCTTGTGACTCCTGAAAGTGGGTAGACGTCCTCAGAGCAAACTTAGAGCAGCAGATAAAATCATGCTGTATCTGCCTCAAAACAGGCCAGGCAACAGGGAGCCATCCACTAAGTACTGAATTCAAAATTAGTCTTCCTACCACAGGTATAATTTTAATCTTGTTTTCTACCCAGGCAAGTGCCTTTTTTCCTTTTTTTTTTTTTTTCCTCCATCTTGCTGGTAATTTTTTGCCCAACTTTAAGAATCCTCGCTGGAACTGTTATTTTTATCGTGCTGCAGTACCTCTGGGAAATCACTCCTCACACTGCCAAGGACACAGGTTTGCTTTTCAGCTTCAGGCTGGTGCTTGGCCATGTGTCTTTCCTATTCTGCTGATGACATCCTCACCTTCTGTGACCACCATGCTCAAAACAGATGCCAGTAGAGCAAATTATTTCTCTATGTAAAGCTGTCTGCAACCACTTGGAATACGCCTTGGAATATAAGGCCACCAGTAACATAACGAAGCTGGGAACAAGAGTCTGATGTGAACCTTGTTTCTGAGCCCTAGCAGGGAACTAGTATTTGATGAGAAAAGGACTGTTCTGCCTTTCTCCTCCAGCATATTCCCACTGTTTAACTGTGACAAAATGATTTATTACCCAAGTTGAATTAAGAATGGATTCCACCTTTGTCCTTCTATTTTCTGAGTCACAAAGGGAGCTGGAGGGAGGTGAGCATAAAAAGCTTGAAAGTAATGTTGCTATTAGAAAAAAATATTTTAAAAGTCTCTTCTCCCACATACTCCAAAAATTTTCAATGAAAAAGTAGTCTGGGAATGACCTGAGGTAAAAGAAAGTCACGTTAGGAATAAGATATTCATAAAAGATCACAGTAGGAGTTAGGAGATTACATCCATCACAGGTTTGATTGTGAAAGATTTACTGATAGACTGGTAAAAGCTTGACTGCCATATCTTCAACATTTTAATTTTTGGGTCCTGGCCTCTGAGAGAGAAATCCTGTGCCAAGTACCTTGACACCCCCAAGAAAGTGTGAGAGGGGTGCAGCAACACGGAGCTGGATCCAAACCAGCCAAATGGAAAACAGGGAGAGCTGCTGGGGAGGGGAGGAAGAAAAACCACTTCAGTGGTAGAGGTAGACTTTTCACCCAGGATTGCCATGAAGCATCTATCTTTGTCCAGCTGAGATCCACAGCCCGAAAGAAATCAATAAAAACTCTTTTTTTTTTTTTTTTTTCTTTCTTCCTTTTGGTAATGAGGAATTGGGCAGGGTTCGCTGTTCTCATCAAGGGTAGTGGCAGCAGCAGGCATACACAGGTGTAAGCCTCAGAGCTTAGGGGATTCAAGGTTAGAGAGAGCACAGATACATTGAGGTTGAAGTGGTAGCTGGCACCTGGTTTTGAGAGACAAGTGTTCTCTGTATCTCCTCTTTTTGATGCTGAATCTTTTATTCTGTGCAGCCTTTTATCAGTTCTTATAGATACGAGATGAAGAGGACAGAATTTCTTTCTAGGCACATTTTTTGTCTTGTTTATTTATATTGGTCACTCTTCTGCTGGTGAACTATCACTGTCCAGATACAATGTGCCTAGCAGAGTGAAGGGCTCATTAGGACTCATGTTTTCAAGAATATTGGATTATAAATAATAACTTATGTATACTTTTACCTTGTCTACTGTCTTACTTTGTCTACAACAAACCAGTTGGTTTCTGAAATGCAGTGAGCCTATACATTTTTCAGGATACTACTGTAAATGAGTTAAGTTACGTGGCACTTGAAAAAGTGAACCACAGTGTTTTCTTCTAAAAACATTCTCTTTATGTGAGGTCCTGAGCGTAATAATTTCTCAGCTGACTTCCCTTCTGTATGTTTCATTTCAGCCCTTTGAGTCTCCTAAATACAAGAACTGTGATTCTTCTAGTGTTAGATTGCAAATAATTAGATGTTTTTTGTTGTTTCATGTGAACATAATAAAACTCTAACACAAGGCAGGTTGGTGTCAAAAAATATAATGTTAAATAAGAAAAATATATACAAATTAAAATTTTTATATATTTGAAATATTGTCTACAGAAAGTCTGCTTAATTCAGAAGTATAGAAACAAATGTGTATGTGAATGAGTGACATTGTCACATTGACATGTTGTTGTAGACACGAGGAGTATGTTATCATATATTCTTAGACTCCATTTATGAGTGCATATTAATGATTACAAATTCCAACAATGCTAAATTCATTTGCACATTACTTGCATAAGAAGCTGTAGGCATTTTGTGTAGGTAATATAATTATATTTATATATACAGCAGAATACAAATACTTACTTTTCAGTCTTTGTTAAAGTTCTGGTAAAAATTGTAACTGTTCAAAATGGAGGGCACTACTGATAAACAAAGTTAGTAGTAAGAACTCAGAAAATCTGTTCTTCATGTGTTTCCTTTGTGTCCCCCTGCGTGGGTTATCAAAAGGCAGTTTTTCCCAGATGGCAGTTTGATGTGGTTTTCTTAATACCTTATACTGCAGAGGGACCCTGGTCTTCAAAAATACAGGTGCTTATTACTGAGAGCCAGTTTCAGCCACTTCTCAGTCAATGCTGATAAATTTGTGCTTGATGAGGTTCAGGTGCCTGGAGGGAAAGCAGCACTGTGTGTACACTACCTCTGTTCTGAGGGCCCTTCTCCTTTCTTTTGCCCACAACCGTAGTTAATATACAACCCTAATGACATTTCCTCTCATACATACATCCACGTGTTTTTGAGGGAGACATGGTAGTAGCCAATGACCCTCCTCTTGAGGGTCCCCTTTATCATCTTAATTGCATCTCCAGACCCCTGACAGACATTGAGTGAAAGAGACCTGCAATATCTATATAGAAGGTGCAATTTAGCTTGATCTACTTATTTATTTATTTGTGCAAACAGTCTTCTATGCAGTTTAAAATCTGCTCTGACTACACAAGCTGAGTAACAGACGGAGATCTACAGCACGAATGATAAAACCTCCACGACACTGCAACAGGAGGGTGTGGGGTAAGCATAGGTAGCATTCTGTATTATTGAGCCATGGTGTAAAAGTAGAGGTTTCCTGTGCTGTTGTGTCCTATCGGAACCAGAAGGAGTCTGCGGCATTCTACTCGTGAGAAATGCCACTGCTCCAGCACCTGGTGAGGCCAAGGTGCTCCTCGGCACAGCTCAGTGAACGCCCTCAGGAAACAGGCAACTGAGCTCCTCAAGAGCTTTTCTATTGCATCGCTGCCTGTTTGATGCTCAGAGATTGATAATATTTGGGATTCAGATGTATGAGTGCACTCATTTGTTCACACCGTGCATCCACAAAGAGGTCACCGTTGCTGTGCCTGGAGCTATTTCCATGTCCAAGCCAAATTTAAATGGCCATTTGGTTAGAATATTTGCAGAGTGGGACACTATCACAGTTCAGGACCTTCCAAGTAAATATACCTTTGATGTGGAGATTCGAGATAACCTCAGTTATCAGCCACCTGGGTTGATGAGGTCTAGCAATGAATATTTCCTAATACTCCATTATTTATGGGAGACTATCTGATTTCCATTTATACATAAATAACAATAGTGAAGCGTTTTGGCGTCTCCTATTGCTTTGGCATTTGTTTTCATGAAGATCTTGCTATACCTGTTGTAAGTACAATTTGTTGTGGCAAAATGTATTTCCTTCATTCAAATGTGATTTGAAGGTTCTTCTCAGTTCCATTGCTTCTTGTTATAAAAATCAAACAGTACTCAATTTACCTTCCTTACTACATGCCATTTAAATTCACATATGGGCTACCAGTTTATGAGTCATTTAGTCATATTTCTATTTAACTCTTGTAATGTAATAAATATAATTATAATATTATAATAAATATAATTTAAATTTAAAATAATAATAATAATAAACAAACAGCAACAACAAAACACTTCCTTTCTTGTTACGCCTAAGAAGAAGGTTAAAAATGTGAAGATCAGGTTCACATAATACCCATGAATGAATGTGATGACGTTCTGAGCTAGATGTCAGTGTTTTAAGGTTAGTTTTTATATGCCTAAATTTATGGACATTAATGGTCATATTTTGTCACATAATTTATCATTCTGCATTATCACATTATGCTTTTAGCCTAATTTACCATCCCTGCTTTTGACACTGTGCATTACTTTGTATAAACCAACTCGTCCCACCCAGACCCTTATCAAACACCTTTTCCCTCTGGCGCTCATGCTACCTGTAGGATTGGCTAGAGTATTTGGCTAAAAATGTCTTTTAGAGAGTAGAGAGGTTAAGAGCATTTTATGCATTTTCTTTTCAAGTAGGTTGTTTTTTAGAGAATTTCAGAGCTGGCCAAAGGTGCTACAGTGATGGGGTTTGAAACTGCAGTCTCAAAGGCAGGATGTGTACCTCCAGCACCTCCAAAAAAAACTGCGCTAGGTACTTCCTAGACCCATCACCAGACATGCTGATCTTCAACACAACTCATTTAAATGTGTTGCCCTGCCTCCATTCTTTTTCTTAGGATAACCTGAGGATGCTGCCAAAGATCTTGAGCTCCTCTTCCTTTTCTAAACTTTCCAGTGATAGTTAAATCACAAGGAAAATAATACTACAAATTCTCGCTTCTTCCTAAATATATCTATCACTGTATTTTCTCTTACATGTTAACATCTTCCAGAGTAACTACACTTAAACAAACTGAAACAAAGATATACAAATATTCTTCATCCTATAGTGAGTTAGAAATGTGAAACTTTTGGTATTCATGTCATCATTCCAAACTTTCTGCTAATCTGTTGATTATGCTGCTATACCACAGAAAGCAGTTAAGTAAATTCAGATCCTTAAAAAACCAAACACAGTCCATTTATGGGTCAAATAGTGTTTTCAGATGTTCTTTTGAAGTTGTTCAGTGTTTTTCCCAAATCATATTATAAAAATGTCAACAAAGAATACTTGTCAGCAAAGAGTAGAATAAAATAGATTAAAAGCACATTTTCCTTCTTAGTTAATTTGCTTACTTCTTCCTTGGCAAAATATGTACATCAAAGCTCATTAATTTTTTTCCTGGAGTCCAGTCCTATACAAAGTGCCATAGCCAGACTTACATGTTAATTGAAATTAATGTGAAATTATATGACATTATTTTTAGACCCAAAGCAACAAAATCCTAATAGCCATAATTTCACATTAAGTACTATTGTAAAACTCTCCAGTCTCAGAAGTACTAAACATCAACTTTTTTCAGCTCCACTTCAGTTATAGACACTGAATCATTATGAAGATAAAACTCTTAATTTTCTTCTTTTATTTTCTTTTTCTTTCTTTCTTTCTTTCTTTCTTTCTTTCTTTCTTTCTTTCTTTCTTTCTTTCTTTCTTTCTTTCTTTCTTTCAACAGGATTTTTTTGTTGTTGCTTCTAAATTCTGATCCTGAGGTTAGATGCAGCTCATTTTACATTTCATAGTTTAGAAGTTCTTAGGGATTATTTGTTTCCATAAAGGTTGATACAGCACGAGAAAATACTACTCTTTCATTGAGATTTGTACCCTATACATATTAACTGATTATGTAGTTGAACTCTATGACCTATTTATCATCCTGAAAGAAACAGAAATGACTTTGTCACAAGCTGCAGAATATATGCAGGACTGCACAATGCTCAGTCTCTACTGCATTCTGAACAGTGATATATTTTGGCATCTAATATTTATGTTCATTTCAACTTGTATTCTCATTTTTCTTCTGCAATGCCCTTGGTGATGATAGAAATTAGTTTTATTATGGTTTCCTTTAAAGGACATCCAGGCTTGGAGAAAAAACAGGGAGAGAAAAAGTCATCTAGAGGCATGGGCTCCAAATTGATATGTCAGAAGAGTGTATCCATGAATTTCCTGTTGAAGTACAGTGATCCATAATCTTCTCTTGTATTATACACTTATAAATTACCTTCTTTTATAGTATGTCATTTAACAATACAGGTCTTTGTATCAAAACTAGCGTTTCAAGCGCAGGCTGGAGCTGTCAATGCTGCAGAGGTCACCCTGAAAAATAAAATGGATATCAGTCTCGACAAGCGAAAGCTTCCTTTGCATCAGACCCAGGTGGGGACATGGCTGCTGCAAGTCCATGGCAAATCCTCGTGGCAGTATTTGTTCCCGTTATGTGGGACGGGCTGACACTACTATCTGTCACTCACTGCACCGTGCGGGTTTTGTGTTTATGCTGCACCTCACTTTTTTCTGAGATGGCCTCCCTCTAGGCTGCTGTAGTTTAAATCTTAGCAGTCAGGTGCTATTTTTCCAGTATATAGCCTGTCAGCCTGGATCCTTGTAAAACCTCCAGCAGGCCCTTTTCTCCTCCCCACCTCCAGAAGGGAGGCATTTAAGTAAGCCAAGTTTCAATCTGTGACAGGAAACGGATAAAATAATAAAGCATCCTTCCACGCCTCATGAAGTTCTGGTAAAAGTGTAGTGAAGGGAAGAGTAATTACAGGGAGAAAAAAATGTTCTGCATTGCCTAATCTTCTTCAATATCCAACTTGCTAAAAAAAAATCATGGAAATTATACTATAGCTGCAGCATTTTTGTTAGACTGGCCCTAATTATCTGACACTTACTTGGTCAAATTGACAAAATCTATTAAATATATATGAAAACATTTTGCAATATACAGATAATAACCTTGCCCTTTAGACCCGTGGCTGCAGAGATAATGATTTGGGGCTTGCTAAACATTTCACTCATGTTTCAAACTTCTGCAAGCTTTTTTTTCTTTTAAGAAGGAGCTTTTGAGCCTCAGCAGTGTCTCCACGTCTCATTACAGGGAAGGAAAACAGGCAGGCAGGCATAACGTGTATAATCTGAAGCTGTTAAAATAGAGCGCGAAAGGGGGAGTGAGCTGAGTGACTGATGGAAATTCCAAGACTTCCAAATAAATTGACAGAAATGTAGACTTGTGGTCTGAAGACAAATGTGTTATTCAGAGCCTTCTGGAGTTCAAAACTCAAACCTGACACTGCTACCTGATGTAGCTCGTGAACGACTTGCCTAATTTCCTCTTTCCCCGCCATGTGCAGATTGGGAAACTAATGCTTATGAAACCTAGCCACTCACAATGAAGGTCTCAAATATGGTCTTTAAATAAGTGATGGATCATTATCAGTTGATCACAAAGCATTTTCCAGAAGAATTGCATCCCCCCAAAAGAGGGGTATTAGGTGAAAAAAAGTCACTACATGAAATTTTTGCCCATTTTCTTGTCACCTTTCCCTACACCCCCAAAGGGATTTTGTAACCTGAATGATTTCAATCCATGCCCCCTAAATCTGTATTAGCTCAGGGACGAGGATGCAATCTAGCTGTGATATAGATGCAGAAACAAGCTGCAAAGGTGATAAATGAAGACTATTTTAACCCAGTTCTGCTGCTGAAGGACACTTTACACTGGAAGCTTTGCACCAAGTCTCCAGAGCCCTTGTCCAACCTGTGTAGCAGGCTGTTTTCTCTCTTTTGCTTCTGCTGTGCTGGATACATAAGGGTCAGGTCACTTGAAGCAAAGATTATCAAGGTGTTTAATGACTGCTTTATTTGAGGAAGAGTGGCCCCAAAATCTAGCATTTCAATATATTTCAATAAGCCATTTGTCCATTCCAGCCCTGATTATTAGAGAAGTCCACAGCTGAGCCTGTCTGGTCTATGGACTATGTTCTATCACTGGCTCCTTCAGCTCTGTCTAGGCTTTCTCAGTCATGATACTCAGGAAAAACTGATGCAGATCCTGCTAGTTGTTTCTGTTGCAAACTGACCATTTACAATAACACCACAGCAGAACTTAAAAGAAACTAGAAAATGCTATTATTAGGAATTCCCTGGGAGGACACGGGGAAGTAGCACTGGGGAGGAGCCCATGCAGCCAAATATTTGATTCAGTGCTTAAATATTTATACTAGATTTGACAATATTGTCTTTTTGAAGAGAAAAAATAATAAAAATAATAATAATAATAAAAAAGTTCAGACTTCTGCTGTCCTTCTGCCTGGCAGAAGCTGCGTAAGGGCAAGTGGTCTCTTTGTGGGAGCAGCACAGAGCTAAGGCTGCTGATGAGTTATTGAGGTACCCAGGGAAATTAGAAATGCTGTTGGGAGGCCAGTGAGAGCCCCAGGCAGTTGCTTTCAATACAGAAGGGACATGATTGACTGCAGGCTTATTTTTCTATCTTCCCAGCATGCTGTGAAATGCTTCTCTGTGTACACTTTAGCTATCACTGATGCTGAAAAGCCAGAGAGGAAGGAGGACCACAGTGCTTTGTGACTGCAGTAGCATCTTCTGTTGCTTCCCAGCTGCTGCATGGAGGAGAAAAAGCTCTCCAGCCCTGTCCTGACCTGCAGGCAGTGTCTCTGAGGAGGGATGAGTTTAGCCAGCTGTCAGTGCTTCAAACTTTATGCACGTACAAGTAAAAATCCTGTCTGCATCAGCCCCTCCTTCTGCATTGCAAATGGCTCGGCTGGAAGGAGTGCCTCCCAGGCCCCTGGGGAGGACTAGAGTGAAAGATGTCATCTTCTGCTAAGGTGTGCCAGAGCGTAGGGTGCAAGTCAGATTTGAAATTACAAGAAGTGCAGTGTTTTAGGGCATGCCTTCAGCAAAATGAAAATAAGGTTTTCCAGAGATGGGAAGTACCTGTCTCTTTACTGACAGCTGTAATGCTGTGCAGTGCATCTCTAATGGAAGAACATTGCAGGCCAGGTGACGTATCTGACCACACTGGTCTTTGCACCATTTGCAACATCCATGATTTTCTTCAGATGTTCTTCTGACTTTATTTCATTTTTTTGCATAACGTGACCAATTAATTGTATTCTCTAAATTCAGCCTAACAAGTTCTTCTCACCCAGTATTATATCCTGATGCTGGAGGAGTTCAAGTTACAGTTATTAAGCGTGTTTTTAGGGTCTGTATTCTGAAATAAGTCATCTCAATGAAATACAGGAAAAACATGCATAGGAAGGAACCTAAGGTGGAGTCAGCAATCAGCTTTGAAATAACACACTGTTTGCTTTTCCATGCCATGGAAATTCTTCCCCACAAAAGCCATCCTTTTCTTGAAGTCCCCTTCTGTTTGATGGAGCCACATTTTTCAGCTATAAAGACCTGGAACTTGTTGAAGCTTCCTCTCTTTTGCATTACAAAAATAATTAAGCATTGACAAATATTTCTTCTATGATTCTTGCTGAAGTGATGGTGTATTTTCCAAATGAATCTAGCTCTCCACATCGTATCTATTCTCGCATTTGGCAGGCAGGTTAAACTCTGATAAAGTTCTGAAACTTTCACATGGAAGCCCACTTTCTGACCTACTCAGCAAATAAATTTGCATTGATTTATTGTGGAACTTCAGTCTGCCTTCTGTAACAAAGTTACATGCTTGTGCTGGGCAGTCTGTGAAGAAGTCCCCACAATGCCAAGTGCAGCATAACCCATTAAACTTGTAGAAGTCATGTTTGTATTTGCACCTGGATCTCAACCTATATTCTATTGAAACATCAATATAAATTATTCTGCTTAGTAGGAAGGTCTAAGAATGATAATAATAATCATAAAAAAAATGATGTGCAATAGGTAATGAGTCAGTAAACGTTAATGATCCGATGTTGAACAAATCAATAAGGAAAAGGTCTTTGTGGCAAAGAGAAAATGGAGGACAATGAAGACTGAAAACAAAGATACAAAGGAAGACAACGCAGAAAAAGATGCTAGAAGGCAAGCATCATACAGTTGTACAGATATGCAGCAAGACAGAAGCAGAAAAAACAAAGTGGTTGAACAAATAAAGAACAGGAAAGGTAGGAGAAAACTAATGATGCTTGCAAGGCATGGAAAGGAGAAAATTGAAGTTTAACATGAACTCAGGCCTAGAAGAAAGCTGGATATCTAGATCTATCAGTGATAACAAACAATCATAAGAAAAAATGAAATATCAAGAGCTGTAGGAAGTAAGAGAATAAACAAAATGCAGAAACACAATGGGGATTTAAAAGATTTTTTACATCTTCCTCCTTATTAAGCATCATCATTAACAGAAACAGCATTTTATGTTACTTGTAGTATCAATATACTGCAGCTGTAAGATCTTCTACAATACTGTATCAGCAGCAGCAACTACAGGTAAATTTGAAAGCTTCTGCAGATTAGTGCAAGGTAAAGCCACAATCAGCCACTGCTTTCTCGCATTTCAAATTATGCCAATTGCTTGGACTTTGGTAATTCAGTGCTCCTCCACTGAGAGCTTTTTGAGTATCTGCAGCACCTTCATTAGACACGTGTAGAGGAGGCAACAAAAGAGTCAATGAGAAGCCTCTTATGGCAATGGCTTATCAGGAGGAGAAAAGGAAAACACAGAGCTAGGAAACCCTCATTTGTGGTTCACACCTGAAAATAATAGGATGGACACTATAAATTAAAAAATTAATAATAATAATGAAAGTGAGGTATGGCTAGTACAGGGAAAAGTATAGAAAAGGGAGCAGAAACGGTTTGAATAATGGGAATAAGGCATGAATGCAGAAAATAGATACCATATGTAAATGAGCCTTTTGAAATGAGAACTGGGAATAAGATAAATGCTGCCATGCACTGATGTCAGTTTTGACAGTAATAGTGATTAGTGTGAGTTGATAATTGACGACAGCCAGAACAGAAACTGTCTGCACCAAAGTCCTGTGACACTATTACTTAACTTGATTAGTTCAAATTACAGACATGTAGCTGAAGAAGCAATACTATGAACTGTGACTCACATAAGCATTTTACTCTGGGAAGGTAATTCAGAGTCTACTAACTAGAAGCTAATAGCCAGCAGGAGCACATGCACAATTTATGATTTTCATTTAAGGAGGACTCCATACCACAGAATAACTACTTGAAAATGGTAGGTCTGTGTTAACACCTTTCTGGATACTAAAGAGAAAACTCTGTGTTAAAGCAAAATCATCTTTCCAAGCTGTGTACAGTATCAATTTTGACCAAAGGAGATGCAGCATCATTTACACAGATAATCCCTTATATCAGAGCAGTGTTGTTAGCTTTATGTCAAACACCAATGTAGATCACAAGAGGAGCTATCATAGCCTGAACAGTATTTCTAGGTGTGTGGTTTCATTAACCACTCACATTGGCTAATAGGTTTCCTACTGAATTAATTGAAGAGGGTTGTTTTTTGGTTTTGTTTTTGTTTGGTTTGGCTTGGCTTGGCTTGGTTGTTTGTTTTTTTCTTGACTTACACAGCCTCTGCCTAGAGCAGAGTCAGGCAAATCAGATCTAGCAGTGAAAACAATACATCAGTGAAAGCTTTCTCTGAAAAAAAGACCTACTCCACAAGAGAAAAGAGATTAGACCCCCTACTCAGTAACAAGCTCAGTTAGCTTGGTATGCTGCATGGTATGTTCACAAGCAATACCAAATACCCATCATCTTTACTAAATGGCATGACTGTTTCTTCTGACCACCAAATCTATCGTATCAATGCCATCACTTCTACAGATGCCATCACTTCTACAGTCATTGAGAAGCACATGCTCTTCTCATTTTCCCTTCAAGTTCTTATTTCTGCATTCCCAGGGTTTGGGGAATTTTGGAAGGGGGAGATGGAGTGTGCTGGCTTGTGGCATTGGTTGCGTTTTTTGCCTAGAGGCTTTTTCAACTTGATTGTTTCCTTGATTTCCTTTTCTCCTCAATTATTTTGCAAGCTCTCTCTCACAGAGCCCTTTAAGCATGCCAGGCGTAAGAAGATAATTTAAGGTTTAATAATGCAATGGAGTCCACTTTAAGCTTGCATAAACAGATCTGTTGAGCAATACACAATGCTGAATCAGTTTGTCCTCAGAGCATTTGCCAGACGCAGAACATCCTCGTATGACCACACTGATCAGACTGATTTACAGTCCAACCTGCTGTACTCCGGCAAGTCCAAATAGATGGTATTAGAGCATGTAGTGTTTTCTGCAGCCTACATATTTGGTTTGCTCTCACTCTTGTGCTTGGAAATGTAGTGCCTGCTTTGAATAAATACCTGAAATGATGCCAGCACAACATTTTTTGTTTTCAAGGCTGCAGGAACAATATTCTTAAAAAAAAAATCAACACACACACAAATACTGATGTCACAGCTGTGCTTCTCATTTAACAGCATCTCTCCTAGGTCTCTTTTCCTAGCAATTGCAGATGATGTGGCATTATTCCATTTTGAAGTACCTGCTTAGAAAGTGTTCTCAGTGTAGCCTCTCTGTCTTGCTATTAGTTTAGCAACAAAGACCAGGTGAACAATGCCTGGAAATGCTTTGTGGCGTATGACAAAATATGTGGTTCAAATTGAGGTTCAAGTCAGGAAAATTTCTGGATCTGGACATAAAAACATAAGTAATTATACAGGTCCAAACTACTGCTAATTTCCGTTATCAAGAAATAGCTGTGAAAGCATATAGCTGTCAAATAGCTGTCAAAACTTTAGGCCTGCTTCTAAATTGCTACCCTGAGATCTCTTTGCTGTTATACGAGCTGGTATCTGGAACATTCAGGTGTCTAGTGCTCGATTCACTTCTGTATTTACCATTCTCTGGTGCCTGGTTTCCTTCACAGCACAATCCCAGCAGACAATGTCCATCACAGTCCCAGTCCACAATGACCAGACGTGGACTCCCAGCAACAAATGTGTGTGTGAGCAACTTTATTTCTAGACACTGGGTTTTACTTTTGTCCCCAGCAGAGCTCCTTGCAGTCCATGTGTGCCTGCTGGGTTGGCTTAGGTGTGTTAGCAGCCCTCAAAAGCTTTTGGTTATTAAATTAGAGCAAGAGACTGCCTATTCATGAAGATGGAGATCCCAGGCCAATCTGTTCCCAGACCAAGGATTTCTGACTACCCGTGTCACCTCCCAGGAGACTGACATTGACATTAAAGTGCTCTAAGCAGGAGGCTCTGTCAGGAGGACACCCTCTGCCCTTCAGCGGTACATCACTGCTGTGAAACCTGTGCTGCTCTGCAGAAAAGGTTGCAGGATCTCCGTAGAGAGCTCTGCTCACAGCCCACTGCAACGAGCCTGGGAAGGGAGGGAGGGAGGGAGGGAGGAGGTACGAGCTGCTACAATCCACTGCTCCAGTGGCTCCAAAAACTCAGAAGAGCTCATGCATTTTTCAGTGTTGACTACCCTTGTTCAGCAGGTGATGAATTACAGATCCTTTTGCAGCTATGACACTTTCTCTAATTGCGTTTCTTCAAATTAGCTCAGAGCTCTGAGAAACTACGGCATGCAGTGAGACAACCCGGTGGGACTGTGGGATTTTCCTGCCCTTGTAATACTGCATAGATAAAAGCTCTTTTCTACCACGTATATGAGCAGATAGCCAGACCCTCACCTAAAGGCCGTCAGAGTAGATCGACTCACTTCAGAGTAAATGCTTCTTTACATCAGCTGACAATCTGGCCTGAAGGATCATTATATTACGTATCTCAGTTTTATAAACAACCGTGTCCTGCTGTGATGATGTGCCTGATTCACGGGGCCTGTTTTGCTGCGGACGGCAGTTGATGGGCAAGCTAACTAGTAGTCAAATCATTAAAAGACGATTAGAAGGAAGCCAGAAATTCACCTGCAATCTCCTGCTCCATTTTGTGCTTCACCACCCAGCGGCGCTTCCTGCGGACAGCCGCACGCACACACGAGGACGATCCCTCCTGGCAGCCTCACCACACCTCCGGGGCGAGCAGCAGGTGAAAAACAGATTGTCTTTCCTAAAATGGGGCATCCTGTCAGCGGGAAAAAAAAAACAAAGCAAACAAAAGACCCGTTGGAAAATAACGTGGTCGTAAGCCAGCACATCGATTCAGACCAATTTTTCATTTGTTTGTTAGATAACTAGTCCAAGCAAAAAAAAAAAAACAAAAAAAAACAAGAGAGTAATAAGTGAACTAGCAGGATGTGGGTGGATATTGATGGATTCCTGTTAATTTTTAAAACCAAGGCTTTACTTGCTGTTACTGCAATTAGCATGTTCATAGTAGAAACACTAACGCTATATTTGTAAAGTGAATTAAAACAGCACCTGAATCTGAAAAAATGTCCCATGACTATCACGTACTTAAAAATAAATAAATAAAGAATAAAAACCTTAATGTGCAAAAAAATATATAAGATTTTATTTTGGCTGAAGCTACCTGAATTCTGCAGCTACAAGACCGTGGTCTGTAGGACCACAGTACTAACTCTCAAGTCCTTCCTCTCTCTCCCTTGCAATGAGGAACAGCAGAAGAAGCCCCGAAGTCTGCTGGTTTCAGGCACATCTTTATTCAGTTTTTCACTGAATTCTCTTAGGTGCTCAGTAGCAAAAATAAGGATTTTTGGAACAATGTACCATTTCAATAAATGTACCATTTGCTATAATTTCAAACACAGGTGGTCCTAATTTTTGGCATGTATTAGCTTCCGAAAAGGCTTTGAGGTGCTGCGGTTAATCACCCACGTTTGATAGACTTGTGGTCTGACTCTGCCTGTCTGCTCATGTTTGTGCTCCTTGCCTAGGTATGATGCCTGTGCTTAGCACCGTGTAGGGGATTGCATTAAAAATCGAAGGGATGTCTGCCCATGACTTATTTAGCAGGGCTAGGCAGAACAGGAAGCGTGCTGCAGATTGCCTTGGGGTTTACAGGAGTTGCCTGCATGGGTGAGGAGCAGCCAGCAGCAGCAGGTCAGGCCACCCCAAGCCAAGGCAGGTCGGTGGCTAGAGGCAGCCCAGGAGCATCCCCAACCCTCCTTTTCTAGCTGCTTTCCCCTCCCAGCCCGAGGAGCTGCAGTTTGCTTCACTTCCCAGGAGCAGCAGTGGGGCAGCTTCCAGCTTTGGGCTGCCCCGAGACATACCTGCAGACACTGGAGGAGGGTCTTGTGTCCTCGGCCAGCCAGTCACACTCCAAATGCACAGGCAAATGCTGGATGCCCTGCGTCCTTTGTCCTGCTAGAGCATCCTCTGCCATCCCTGATCTGCACCATCTAAATTCCCCTGCTGCTTCTTCCTCGTCCTCCACACCCCCGCTGTCTTAAACATACAGAAGTAACTCAGCAGCGTGGATGAAACAGTGCAGGAGCTGTGAAAGCAAGGCAGGCAGGGGCCAGTAGCAACAGGAGAGGGAAGACTATAAAAGCATAAACACGTAGGAGGGCACAATTTCCAAATGTGTGCAACTTGTGGGTTCCCCGAGCAAGAAGTTAATATATTTGTGTAATATCCCTTGATGGATTTTTTTTCTTTAGTTATTACTCTTTACAGTGATGTGGATGACTGGCTTGTAGCTCCTGTGACACCCTGTGGAAATGCATGCTACTGCCCAGTTACGTAGGGTGCGAAGCAGCATCTGCTGCTCCCTGCTTACTTGTTAATTTCCTTTTGGTGCCACCAGTTGTTATATTAAATGTATTCATGAATCTATGATCCCCATGTACGTACCTCATAATTCTCAGCATTTTTACGGCTTTATCACAGGCTTCACAGTTGGCTTTTTCTAGGCTGAGGGGCTCTATTAGTTCCTGATACAGAGCCATACCTCTGACCAACTTTATTGCTCTTCGGTGTTGGTTTATTTCCACGGCGTGTTTCAGTGGAGAGGACAGACTGCAGCAGCAGCAAAGTAATCATGATTGGGGTGAACTGTAATAGCTTCTTACGGCCCCTTGGACCCCCTTCCCCCTCTCAGTATTTCCCAGTATTTCTAACTAACGCCAAGATCTCTTTCTTAGGCAGCTAATGGTCAGGTCTGAGCCCAATTTTGTGTATACGGAGTTAAAATTGTTTTTTCTCATGTACACTACTATACCTTTATCTACATTCAATTTTGCCAGCCCTTTCATCTGCCAGTCGGAGTCAGAGGTCTGGCTGCACCTTTACACATCTGCTTTCATTTTTCACTACCTTGGGCAAATGAGTATCATCGGCTGGCTTTGTCACCTCAGTGTCCATGCTGTTTTCCAAATGGCTTATGAGCTATCTAGCACAACTCGCTTTTCTTCAGTAGAGTTCTGCTAAAAAAGAACTGGATGTGCTGGGTGAAAACCTTCTGCTCTGCTGCCAAAAGAGTTCTGTTAACAGCTTCAGTGGGGTGAGGGTTGGACACATAAGGCTTAGGTTTTTCCAGTATTTCCTTTATGTGATTTTTATTTATTTATTTTATTTATTTTTTAAAGACAGAAATGAACGTAAACTTCAGTTCTGTCCCCTCCTTCTTTTTTTTTTTTCTCTTACTCTTGGCTGAAGAGTCTTAAACAAGCATCGGTTATGTTTACCAGGACGTAGCACACTAGAGGACTTTATTCTGATTAACAGATAAACATCTTTTCTTGGGCTACTCTGGCTTGCACTACAGTATTGTCAATAGTTGGCCAAATCTTGTCTTTAAGAAAGCTCAGCCTTCATTTGTTTTAGTTGGTGACAAACACTGGTAAAAGTACTGGAGAATTATTTAGCAGAAATTATTAATGTAAACTGTGTAAACATGGTCCTTTCAAGGTTTGAAAATTCCTTGAAATTCTTCTCTTTGCAATGGTAATACTTAGCACTAATACAGCGTCTTACATGCTTAAAGCACAGTGCAAACACTTACTAATTAATCCTGACACCCTGTAGGCAACCTGGAGTTGCAATCCTTATTTTATATCTGAGACACTAATTTAGTACCCTGCCTCTGATCAGCTCTGGGGCTCTTTGCAGTTCTCAGAGGTAAAAGATAAAGACTCTGACCCTTCCTTTCTTTTTTTTTTAAAAAAAAAAATATTTATTTTTTAATCGTTGAAGTATTTTTATACTGCCAGGTTGTTCCTTTGTTACTTCATCCTTTTTTTTTTTCCCTCCTGGCTGACCATTTCGCTTTGCTCCTTCAGCTAATTTCTGTTTCTCTTTCTCACTTTATCAGGAGCTGTAAATAAAGGCTTAATGTTAGGTCACTTTAGGTGTAGTTTCTTTCTATTTATTTTGACAAGACAGAAAGTATGAAATTATATATGCAATTCAAAGAATCTGCAGTAGCTTCTGCTGTACGGCATGTAAACTTCTGTGGAAATGTTACTTTTTAAGAATCTCAGAAATTGTATAATGTCCCACTTTGAAATACAGCTGCATGTAGCTGATCACTTTATCACTGTCTCTTTTTTTTTTTTTTCCCAAGTCTGCCTTTCCTCTTTAATAACTTTCATTCCGATGAGTTTCAAAGCTTTATCAGGGAAAGTTTCCCAATCTTGGTATCATTTAGGCTAGTATTATCTGTTTTTCACATAACTTTTTGCTCTGTTATGATATAAAATGGCCAAAGTCTACAAGAAGCTCTTCAGTATGCTGGAAGCCCTCTTAATGTGAATAAATTTTAAAGCTGTGATTCTAACGTTCCTTCAGACATACCTAGATTCATGGCAATGAGACAACATGTCTTAGTGTGATGAAGAGGAAGACAAAGTGGGAATAATTAATAATTATTGAAGATGGACTCAAAATCTGTAGAGAAGGGTGTCGAGAAAAAAAGATTTAGCGGAGGAACTCATTTATAACGTGATCTATTTCTTTTCCAAATGGAAGAAGACCAACGTCTTAAGTGGTGTTCCATATATCATTCACAGGTAAATAAGATTATTTTGCTAGGAGCAATAAATATTGTATATGCTATCTGACTCACAGAATACACACGTGGGCTTGGATTTCCAGAAGAGATTTCTCAACCAGAGAGGCTGCTTTAGGGTGCATAACCTTAATAATCAAGACCAGTTATTGGACTATCGATGCAGGCTGCTTTCATTATCATGCACAGCTTCAGACACCTGATGTGTGAAGGGCATGGATAAGTGTCCAAACACCTCATTGCCCCATCTGTCCTGTCTGTTCAGCATCCCTACTCAAGAATTTGCTTCTCATTTTTCCACAATACGTATTTATCAAAACTGTCCTTTCCCTGTTATGTAAAATATATCACGTGTTAGACTCTGACACATTCAGTTTTGCCTATACCTGTGTTTTAAGATGTTTTTTTCTCTTTTTTTTTTTTTTTTTGCATTCATTGTATGGTGGACAATGATGGTTGCAGAAACTGAATATTCCTTGCAGTGCTGCTACCGGTAGTGGAGAGAGAACCTGACCTGTTGTTCCCTGTCCTTGCTCATCCCAAAAGCCACAAAGTTTGTCTCCCTTTCAGTGCTATTTGACTTGTGGTGTTCAGCATTTGCATTGTGATCTGTAAATGAGCCCGTGTGCTGCTCCCAGATGCCCAGCTGCTTCTGATGAAAAAAGTATGTTTGCGATGGGTGGCAAATGCAGGAAAAAAAATCACTCTTCCTCCTGTGAGTGCTCTGTAGATCCAAACACGTGCCTCTTACAGGCACTTCTGTGTTGTGGCTGTTGTGGGATGCAGGGGCTGTCAAGAGGAATGCCAGGCAGAAATGAGGCAGACATCTCAACAGCAGTTTGCAAGTAGAAGGCTGGGCTATGACTTGAGGCCTGCTAATGCAGTTAAACCGAGAAAATAATAGAGGTATAAATTAAGTGATACTTAGATGTGTAAATGAAATAGAGATGATTTTTAAATGAAACAGTCCTTGGGCACACTTGCATCCCTTGCCAAGGTCACTTCCATCAGTGCCTTGGCTTTCCAGATCCCATCCCTGCACAGCAAGTTACTGAGTTGCTGCCGTCCAGAGTTTCTGCACTTTTATTTTTATTTTTTAATCAGATAAATAAATATCTGATTTAATATCTAAGTACCTTTAAAGTCTGGTCTCATACTTAGGAATTTAATATGGGTTCTGAAGAAAAAAAATGTCTTCTAATACTATGGATTTGTTGAAGCATCATATACAGAGAGTTTCTGACGTTCAGAGGACAGTCAGTGTCCTGCTTGCATGAAGAGACAAACATTTCTTCCTCATAATGTTTTGAAATCTATTCCACATTTTCGGCAAAGACAGGAGCATATTAGTCAGAATGAGTTTAAAACCTTCAACCTATGGTTTTCAACCCGCAACCTGGCAGCTCTCTTTTGCTGCAAGACCAGGGTATTTGATTCCCTCCCACTGACCGTAAGAATTGAAAGCTTGGTCTTGCTTCCTTTGTGTGACTGCAGATCCATGTCAAATTTCAAATTATGCTTCACAGCTGGTACGGCCAAAAGAGAATTTCCATCACAAGACTGAAGGAAAAAATAGTGCTCCAGTAAGATCAAAACTTTAAAAGCATCCCTGTGTGGTCTGGACAGAGTAGCCAAGCAATCCCGATCTGATCTGTAGCATTACAGACCATTTTTGGCTGCACGTTTGCCCACTGACAAGATGTCTCTGTGCTGTTCAGTGTTGTAAACGACTGTTAATACAGAAATTTAATTACCTCTTTTTAATATTTGGGAACCCATGGGAATAAAACATCTTCTTGCAGAAGATATTTGCATTCATTAGTGTTACCTTAGTGTTATTGATCATTCTGCCTTCAGTTTTCTCTTGTCTTTGATCCAACCAGTCTGGGCTATAGCAGGTTGATAAACCTGAATTGAAAGCCCCAGCACACTGTTTTATTTTTCCAGATAAGCTTCTGATAGACTTGAGAGTGAAAAGTTCTTCATCTTCCTTAGCCTTCTGCAAGACTGCATCCCCAAAGACTTGCGTGACATTCACAAATGCAGTATATTCACATATTCAGACACAATCCATGTATTGATAAAGATGGTTAAGTACTGGAAATAATTAAAAGTATCTAATTCAGTAGTGGCACCATTACCTCTCATTTCCATGGCAGCTTTTAAATGGATACGAATACAGATTGACTGGCTGACAGTGGCAGTGGTCTGTTACTGAAGCATATTGGCAGTCTTGCTTTTGGCACTTGTACACATTATTTGAGTATTTACAATGAAATTACTTTAGCAAATTTGTAATCTGGTTGCTGAAGAGTATAGCAACTTTGGATGACCGTAGACTAATATATTTTCCAAGGTTAACTGCGCTGTTTTCATAGTGCACCTGATTACTTTTTGCTTAGCATGGACTTCGTTTAACAAACCTGTTGTGGTTTAACCTGGCAGGCAGCTAAGCACCACACAGCGATTTGCTCGCGTATCTCCTTGCCAGTGGGATAGGGGTGGGAACTGGAAAAAAGGTAAAACCCATGGGCTGAGATAAAGACAGTTTGATAGGACAGAAAAGGAAGGGAAAATAATAATAATAATAATAATAAAAAACCGATATATAGATCTATGCATACACACCCACACAAAACAAGCGAAGCACAAAGCAATTGCTCACCACCTGCTAACCAAAGTGCAGCCTGTCCCTGAACAGCCGCATCCTCCCCAGCTGACTCCCCCCAGTTTTACTGTCCAGCGTGACACCATGCTATGGAATATCCCTTTGGCCAGTTTGGGTCAGCAGGCCTGGTTCTGTCACATTCCAGCTCCTGGAGCATCCCCGGCCTCCTCACTGGCAGGGCAGTGTGAGACGCTGAAAAGTCCTTGACGTAGTGTAAGCACAACTCTGCAATAACAAAACATCAGTGTGTTATCAACAGTATTTTCTCCTAAATGCAAATCAGGCAGCTGTCAGGTCCACCCCTGAGCCTTTTCTCCTTCGTCCTGACCAAAGGAGTTCCCTCAGCCTGCCCATGTATGCCGTGTGCCCCGGCCCCTCGCTCTGCTCTGGTTCCATTGCTGTAACCACCCCATGGAGCATTTGCCACCATCCATGAGTCAGTATAGAGACAGAGATTGGACCACTTGTCTCGCTCAGCAACATCTAAAGCCAGCTGGATGGCTTTCACCTCTGCAAACTGGCTCAACTCACCTTCTCCTTTGACAGCTTCTGTAACTTGTCTTGTAGGGCTCCATACAGCAACTTTCCACTTCTGATGCTTTCCAAGAATACAGCAGGAGCCATCGGTGAACAGGGCATATTGCTTGTCACTTTTTGGTAATTTGTTATGCAGAGGAGCCTCTATCTCCGCTGGTGATAGCCCAAAATCTTTGTCCTCTGGCCAGTTCATGATCCCTTCCAAGATTCTTCAGTGACTGGGATTTCTTATTCAAGCCTGTTGTGTGATCAATGTGACCCACAAACCAAACCAAACAACCAGCCAGCCAAAACAGGTAGTTCTGTGACAAGCTCCTGTTTGTTTCCAGAGAGACAGAGTGGTCTCCAAAGAAAAAGAAATAATGGCCTCACAAAAACTGCAGATACTTTACATGACCCACACACATTCTTTGGCTTATTTATTCTCATTAAAAAAAAAAAGGTATTAGAACTGTAGCTATAGAATTAATCTCTTTCATTTCAGTGAAAAAATTTGAAAACCAAGAATTTGCACGTGTCCTATAAATTACATTTAATCTCTCTGTTATGTTTATTGGTAACTGCAAAACATACACAGGGAGGGTACACATTTTATGTATATCTCTCAACATTTATCACGTTTATCATAGCTTTAGTCTCCTGATATAACGTTCTGTATTTTCCCAAGAAAACTAGATTATTTTTTTTTTTCTGTGCATTATTTCTCTGTCTCTTTTTTGTCGTTTTCTCACTAATGCAGTTACCATTTTCCAGAAGTCTTCCCACTATCCTTGCGAGCGAAGGGTCTTGCCTTTGCCGGGTTTCTGGCTGCAGCACAAAGGTGCAGTCTCGGTGAAGGTGGTGTGAGATTGGCCTTTGATGGCATTGTGCCCCCCTGGCCTTCCTGTGGGGAGCACAGCTTGCAGGGTGGCTGGGACTGTAAACAGCAGCTGGGAGACAAAACCTCTAATTTAAGATATTAATGCGTTTTCCAATGCAGGAATAGTTTTGTTATTATTTTGCTTTAAATATATGAAGATAAAAGGGTCTTTTCCAGCAGTGGTTTGTGTGTAATGTGCTTGACAGGGGTTAGGCTACTCCAGGGAGCTGTTTCATGCGCTCTGCACATTACAGGAGCTATCAGCCTTCAGATTATGCACTATGGACTATTATACTTGCAGCTATTATACTTGTGTCATTTACGTTTATTTTCACTATTCCTGTCTGACAATTTTACTCACATCCCTTTATATATAAATTTACATGTGCATATGTAGGTATGAAAAGACAGTCTTGACTTCATAGTTTAGAAATAACTAATTCTCAGACACAGAGATGCATTTGGGAAAAAAAAAAAAAATACTTATTGCAAGCAATGCTTGTTTTGTTGAAACACTCCAAGGGCTGGTTTAAATGTAAATGCTCTCTTAAATGACAGACAGAGTCCCTGAAGCTTATTTAAACAATGCTGTAGTAACACCAGTAATAGGTACCTGATACCTGTTGTAAAATGTAATCCATATATTGCTTATAATCCACCACGTGGTTTATGATCTCGTTAATATTTCTTAAAAAGTTGAAAAATAAACTGCCTATTGGACACTTCTGCGTTCTGACTGGTAAGATTTCTAGCACATAGAAGAGATTCTTCTGCAGCCCCTTTGTAGACTTCTTTCAGGAATACTCTGTCCCAGACACGAGCTGCTGCTCCTGGAGAGTGTCCATGTCCTGCCCTTGGGCTACGTGAGACTGCCAGCAGGAGCTGGGCTCTGAGCTGTAGGAACTGCTCCTTTCTGCATCAGCATCTGACTTTGTGGCTGGCACCTGCTTTTTATAGAACAGTCAATATGTACAGAAAAAGCATTAAAAAGGCAAATAAATCACAGTCTGTCATTTTTACCCTGGTTTCTTCAGGACTTTGAAGTGCTGGATATCCCCACTCTACTTTTGATCTACACCTCTTCCTCCCTGGTGAGGTGACCCTGCCTCCTTAGAAGATGCCCAGCTACACTCACCTATAAACAACATGTAACAGCATAACCGGAGAATTTCTCAACAGCTCTCCTTCCCCCTGCTTAGCTGTAGAGGAATCATCATGCCCCAGGTAGCTGTGCGAGCACACAGATGGGCTTTAGTTATAGACCCAATTAACAATTACATGTATGTATGTATGCATTTCCATGCATACATGACCGCCTGTTTGCATATTGTATCTTTGCAGTAAGGAGGAGGAAAGGGGATAGGAGAAGACAACGTGGGACTCAAGGGCCCTGTATATTGAATATTGCACTGATTGCTAGTAAAGTAATATTACTAAGTGGTGGCTTCTCTAGCACTCCTGGTTTTGCCATCTGCAACTTCTTAATGAATTTATTTATTCTAATTTTTTAAACTTTAAAATTCTTATCAGTCACTTACAATAAGTACACCTGCAGTCAGAATACTAGATGTTGTGGGTTTATTTAATCCTTTTTTTTTTTTTCTGTATGGAGTTTATCTGCTTGAAGCATGTTTTCATATTTTTCCAGCTGCAAAATCAATACAAGTATAGGAGAGCAAGCTGTATCCCTTTGTCTAGTGCATAACAGAGCTGGCTGTAGGACAGCAGTCCCCTTTCACAGTAGCTTTTGAGATTTTTAAACTTGTTTTCTTGCGTTTTTTTTTTTTTTTTTTTTTTTTTAATAAAATAAATTGCTTTCAAAGTTTTACAGAAAAAAAATAAAAATAATTGCTTTAAAGGTCAGTTTGTATGTTTTCCTAACAGTTATGAAAGTTACAGAAGAAAAAAAGAAAGTAAGTCAGGCCACGATTGATTTACTTTGCAATACTTTTGCCAGTGGTAAGCAACTCTCCTCAGATCACAGTCTGCAGTTCATACAATATATTTTATACCTCAAAGGTCTGTAAGGAACCAAACAGATTTAATCTGTGAACCTGTTCTCTGACATGCTATTTGATTTCCTCCAATGAATTTCAACTAATTTCTCACAAAGTAATCAAAAGAAACTCTTACAATTTTCAGTGTTGATACAATATCCAGTCAAACCTCACATTTCTTTTAAAAAATGCTAAAATACCAAAACTAAAAGCAGAGAACAATGGGCTGGGAGACGTAATGGACTAACATCTGAGTAGGAAGATATTTTAGCCATTAAATTTCACCTTTTTCATTTTCCTATGATTTATTCTTCCTTAAATGGCCATATTCTCAAATATGACAACTTGTCCTCTTGAAGACGGAACGGTTCAGGCATTTTAAAAACTTGATTATAGATGTTCAAAGAACTTTTTAGTTGGCGAGAAGGGAGTAACTACAACCTATCACCTCTCTCCTGAGCCATTTTTCCATTGGAATTGGTGAATTTTTGGTAAAAACTTGTAGAGCAGCAGGATATTTCTTTCTCTCCTGCTTCCTGCTGTCATCTTCTGTTGTGCTGGCCTTCGTGCTTGCTGTCACAGTACTGCAAAGGGAAGCTTACTATGAAACATGCAGGCAACCCCCTTGCAATCACCATTGCTGACATGCAATTTGTGAGCTCCAGCCAAGATCTGTGGCTCTGGCACAGCTGCACAGACCTGAACTTGGTACATCCACCGAGCGTCTCAAGAGAGTCCAAAATTTGTGCACCACGTTGATGTACTTTTAATTCTATGTTGTGTGAATTTGTGAGGTCAATGAAGTAACTGTTTCCTTTCATGCTTTCCAAACAAAGAAAGTAAGAGAATGGTTGGCTCCTGGGAGCGGAGGAGGACAGCTGACAGCTGGCTGTACAGGGCTGTGCACCCAAAATTTCTTCTCCTGCAGGTTATTGAAAATATCTCAATCAGAAATCATCATCTGTGATTGCTGATGGACTTTCTTGATGTCATGAATTTATAATGAATTCAATGATGCACTGAGACCTTCTTGGTGCCAAAACATGCAAATTGTTCTCCTGACTCACCACAAGTGATGCATTTGCAGTAGCTGCAGTGACAGTAATACTGAACAAAAGGCAAGTCCCCACTGAGCTGTTGCTTCTTGTCTTCACACCTCTGCAAAGCACAGACTAGCACAAGCAAACCCATCAGCATATAGTATCTAGAATAATGAAAGACCTTAGCCTTGTGTGTTTAATTTAAAAAAAAAAAAAGCACAAACAAACAAAAATATCAACTCTCTGTTTTCTTCCTCAGCAGTGCTGCAGGCTGTAGGTGAGAGTGTTCAAGTGCTCTACATTTTTTAGATGATGATCCTTCATGGGTTGGTGCTGCTGAATGTAGACAGGAAATGTGGATTTCTTTTTACCAATTACGTTTTTAACGACCTGTTGGAAAAGCATATATAGAAACATGGCTAAACACATTGATATCAGATTTTTTTTTCCTCAGAAAAAAAACACAGGCAGTGGAGTGCCTTCTTATAGGAGAATTTAAGGGCTTTTTTCTTAAACAAACAAACAAACAAAACTTTGTGGGGGATATATGTATGTCATGTTATTATATATCAATTCTAGCTAAAGATCAAGATAAAATGATTCACAGTTTTATAGCCTGCCAGAAGCAGAAGACAAGCTTGATGTGCTTGAAGTAGCTTGTGTTGCTAAGGATATATTGTATGGTTGTAGCCCAACTGAGCAATGATCAAGGAATGAATAACTGAAGCCATGTTATTATTCATCAGATAGGAGTCCCTTGCCAACCAGAGATAGAAATCATAATTCACAAAGGTTGCCATGTGAGAATTTAGCTTCAGGAATCTAAATAGACACAAACTGAATTAATAAGTGGCTGATATTTATGGTCGATGAAGAGAGACCTTGAATCCAAATTCATGGAAATATTTTCTTATGCCCAGCAGAAGAATCTTTCTCTTATCTCGGGTCAGTTTTATTGGCTGTACATTGTCCATCTTGCAGCTCAGTTATGATGATTATGTAGTTGAAGTTTCATAGTGAAAAATAATCGAAATTTCAGGTCTACAGAAATAGCTGAGATTAAAGCAGTCAAATGAAAAATGTAATTTAAACTTTAAAAGTGTTCTATGGCTTGCCATTAGACACTAAATCAACGTCCTTAGGCATTGTTGGTCTCTGAATCCTTTGCAGTTGGGAGAGAGGAGTAAGGAAGTTACCTCCACAAAGTAACTGAGATCTCAGGTAAGGCAAATTGCCATCTAGGTTTCTGCCTCTCCCAGCTTGGATACAGTGAAGGTTTGATATCTGGTTAATGTTGCACCAAAGCCTTGTACATTACCAACAGCTAAGGAAGCAAGCTACTGCCATGGTATTATTCCTCAACACAGTAACATATTCTCCTTCCAGGTTTAAAAGATCTTTTCATAGTTCCTTCTACAACGTGTTCTGGGCACTTTGGATAAGCAGAAGGATGTGCTGCAGGCATCTTGCACGCCAAGGGTAAAATTGTGTTTACAGAAGCTCCTGCCATGGAAGTGTCCAAAAGAGCCAAAGGTTGAGAGGAAAGGGGGAGGCATAGTTTAAAATATCCAGGAAAAGAAAAGAACAGACATATTTTAGTATTTGTTCTCAGAAGCGTACTTGTTTGTGTGGCCTCAACAAGGTTAGGTTGGTGAGATTGTTAGATTTGGTGCTTCACGGAAACTCATCAGGACAAGGCTATCCCCAGGCCAGGAATGTGTTTAGATCATTCTCTGTTTTTAGTCTGGTTGCCTGAATGCCAATAAGGAAAAGCAGGCACTATAAGCAAGGCAGACTGTAATTGCATGTCTCTGCAGTAGTCTAGTGTACTTACTGAAGCAGATCTCCAGCTCTGAGCGCCTGCCAGGGCTGTCTGCCTTGTGCTGAGGAGTGCAAACATAGCTGGAAGCCTGGTGACGTGGCTTCCTCCTCTTGGGCTGTTTTACTGGTTCCTGCACCGGTTCAGCCAGCAGCTTCTGCTCCGTCTGGCTCTCCATTGCTGTGTGTGTCTTGTGCAGTCACTTACCGCTGTGCATTAGCTGCACGTGCTTATCTTCTTGCTTAATACGCTTCTAAATAAGTAAGCTCTTTTCTTCTTTCCTCAAATATGTTTCACCAGTTCTCTTGCACTTCACCTTCTGCTGTCCAAGAGTAAGAAGAGCCGTAGTGCTGGAAAATCTTGGATAAAACCTGTTTTTGTTCCTGCTATTGTTATTGCAAGCAGACATCTCTCCTTCTCTCTTGCTGTATCAAGCACTCACAGCATCTCAGGGACAAGCTGTGCTTCGCGTCTATGTTTTCTGTGCCTTTATGGAATCCAAAGTGTCATTGAAAATCAGCCGCTTCTGTTTAGTTTAGTAATTCCCTTTCAAAGTGAAAACAGATTGTGGAGTTGTACTCTCCACCCCCCTCCCAAAGACTTTTCTTTTCCCTCTCTCTTTCTGCCACTGCTGCTGATCAGACAATGAAAACTTGTAGGAAAGTTAAAGAAGATCTCAATTTTAGACTACAGGGTTTTATAGTAATCTGAATGAATTTACCAAGATCCGTGGGCCTGATCCTCTTTTTCTTGTGTGTCTGTGGGACTACAAGCTTTGAGGCAAGCAGAATGCCAACAGGGATGAGTTCAGGCCTGTTGTTTTCCTTCCCTGTGTGAACATGCCTGTAAGATAATATGTATTCCATGTGTGTATATATATATATATATATAGTTATAGTTATACAGACATAGTTATGCTTGCATCTGTAATAAAACCACTTATTTAAATCAGAGAAAGGGGAACGAGTGACACGAGGTGTTGAGCCTGCAGACCGAGTGACCAGACAAAGGCGGCGGAGCAGAAGCCCTGCTGAGCCAGCGCCTGCGGAGCGCATGCTGCCAGGCGGCGCGGCTGGGCTGCTTGCTGTGGACCACTGATCCATTGGATGAACAAGGTTCTAATCAAAGGATGGGAGGCAAGCCATGACCTTCCGTTCTCCTCCCCTCTGCTAGCTGCTGCTCTCCCCTTTCCTCTAACATGCTTAGAGACAGACAGACACACATGTTCACCTGTCCTTCTTGCTGTGTTTCATTTCCAGTGAGACTGATGAGCTCACCTACAATGGACTGGATGTTCTTACAGAAACGAATCAAAGCAAAGATAACTGCATATATTTCAAGATTTATTATTTTGGTAATAATAAGGTGGTCCTTCACGTGCTGAAACACAGCAACAAAGAAATATGCAGGTACCTCTTCAGCTGCAATGCTAGTTGCAAATTGCTTTCAGTGTAAGAACATTTTTGAGCTTGAACTGGTAATTGCTGGTTCAGACAGGCAACTCTGAGAGATTACGACATAACACAGCTTTGCAACACTTAGTCTGAACACTAAGTGAGCCAAGGCACATATCTTGGTCTGTATTTGCTTGATGATAAAGAAAATGCACTGCTCATACTGAATGAACTCTCGGGCCATTTATCTAAAAGTGTTTACAATGAAGACCACGGTGTAAACATCCTAAACGCATCTTTGTTTAGGCTTTTGAGCTGTGTGGCACTGCTCATGGTGCATGGGGAATATTATCATTAGTGCTGTGCATGGTGTGGAACACCTAGATCCAATGCAGTGCTGTGTTTTCTCAGAGTTTGAACCTGAAAATGTATTTTTAAAATACTATTTTATGCCATTTAAAATGTTGTTAGATTTTTTTCCTAATGAATGTTATCAGAAGTATGAATAAACACAGCAATGAGGCTAAGTAACTTGATTTTTCTATCATCAAGTCAATTGGAGTGTACTGTGCTACTGCGGTGCTATCTAGTGCTTCAAAAACAAACAAACAAACAATACAATGCATTTTTTTGTTTGTTTTTTTGATCATTTTTAAATTACTCACAGGACACATTCAACACGTCTGATGGCAGGGTGAGAGTGCACTGTTTACACTGTAATCTTGTGGAGGAGAATAATCAAAATTAAGACAGGTAAACAGTCAAATGAAGGTTAAAGATTATTCAGAATTTGTTATGCCTCATTCTGTGATTTCATGTGACGCATGAGTACAGTGAAGGATATATTTTAGTGCCAGGTCAGAGGGAAACAAACCTACAGTGTTCCTTATCAGCAGAAAAGCAAGTCCTATAGAACATATGGTTCTGTAGGAGATGTTCCCTTACTAACAAACCAGATTTCAAAATTGATATTTTCTTCCAGCAAGAGGTTCAAAAATTGCACTTTAGTTTCTCAGTGTTACTTGTAACACCATATTTAGCCACAACCTTCAAGGTCTTCTAAGCTTTGATAGAATCCCAAAAAGGAAAAAAAAATCATAGCTGAAAACAAACCAAAACAACTTATATTCCAAGATTTCTGTCATCTTGACAGAGTATTATCATGGGCAATTTGTTATCTTTAAGTTTCTTAAGGATTTTCTAACTAGAGAAAGAATGAGATCCTTCCCTTGTTGAAATGCCAAGCAAAAATAAGATCATGGGGGGAAATCTTATTTTTGATAAACATTTAGAGTTTAAAGAAAACTTCAGTCAGTGACTGAATTGACAGAGGTATATGTCTTTAAAGCAAATTATATTTCAACTGTAGTATGATGCTCAATTATACCACTTATCTTCCCTGAAACATTTCACGGTCATGTAGTTATAAGATACAACGTCCACTAGCAAGGAAGACTGACCCAGGGGGTACTAATGAGACCCACTTCAACCAACCATCAAGCACTACTGGAATATGTCGCATGAAGCAGCCAGTTGCTCAATGCGAAGTTCAGTGAAGTTTATAGATAGTGTTAGTTAAGTTTATGGCTAAGTGTTAGAAGAAAGGAGGGTGTCTTATTTTTCTTCCCAGAATTGCGCAGGCTATGCTATATTGCTTTTTAAAGCAACAAAAGAAAGTTTGTCATAGCAGCATCGTTCTGCTCAGTGTCATTCCTGCATCTCTCTTGGCGAGGCATTCCTTTATGTCATTCATGTCTCTTTAATATGCAAAGAAATTATAAGTGTTTGTTGTTGTTGCTGTTGTTGTTTTTCCCTTGAGAACACTGTATGTTCATTTTGCTAGATTGACATGCGTGTTATTGGCAGGTGTCAAAAATGCAATTAATTCTCCTACCAACGAGACTTCTGAATATTCCAATTCCTTCCAACTACTTCTGCATAAGCTCTTGAAGGCTTTTACACAGTTTATCTCAGAAGCAATTCCATTTTGTATCCTTTCATCCATTGTACTGGGACAAAGTTGGAAACAATTTAAAATTTCTGTGATTATCTGAGCAAAAGTTTGTTTTTCCACCTCCACACAGACCTCTGCAAGTCATTTTTAAACTGCAAGATCATTTTCCGTGGGTTTTCAGAAGTGTAGCTGTGAGAGGCTTTTTTTTTTTTTTTAGTTTTATTTTGTTTGTTTGCTTTAAATACCTTCAGATACTTGCTACCTGACCCAGGTAACATTTTAGGTTGTCTTGTTTTTTGCCTTTTTTCCATCACCCCCACCCCTTCACCCCCCCAAGCCTCACTTACAGTCTACTACAACTAATTTACTTACTCTTTGGCTTTTTGGACTTTAATTACTGGAGTTAGTAATTTACTGTTTGGGGATTCTTAGATCCCATACCTGTACTTTGCTCTTTATCTTTGCATTGTGTTTTGAATGCTGGTACAGTTAGAGCAGTAGTAAGTATGCGAGAGAAGCTGAAGCAGCCATTCTGTCAAGCTGAAAAAAATCTTGCTTGGACAATGCAGGGTGTGTATGTTCATGGCATGCTGGGCTTTTGCTGTTGCAGTATTTTGTTGTTTTGTTGTGGTTTTGGTGTTTTTGTTGTTGTTTTCAGGTATTTTTCAATGCACCCTAAGGATAGCATTCAGGTTTTGTTTCTGTTTTTGTTTTTTAATGGTAGTTTCTGAGCTTTCTCACGCAGCTGGGGAGCTGGGGAGTTTGGCAAAGGCCTATAGAATAAATTTTGTATACTCTATTTACTTGTGTACAGCCAAATTTTCCTATCTGTTGGTTTATATGGCACTACATCTGCAGGCCCACTTTGAAAAAATCATGAGCATTATCCCAAAGAGCACTGGTTTGATCACTAGAATTAATACTCTACAACATAAACTCCGTTAACAGGTATTTTGTTTCTCTCTGACCTCACTTGTATCTGAAAGAAAGCAAAGTTTCCTGAAAGTCATTCAAATGTTCCTAGTTAAGAGAAAACAAACAAATGAGCACACGGCAGACAATCTGGTGCAATTAATACAAGACCTGTCAGGAGGGTATATTGTAATAAAATGAAGTGACAGTGCTATTCCAGGGCTAAACTTAAGGTTTCGACTCCAGGCAGGAGATGACATTTATGCTCCTTATAACTTCCATTTCAATGACAACCTTCATTTATGAAAGATGAATGTATTTTGTTTTGCAGGTAGAAGGGAAATAAAACCTGTTCTTTTCCTCAAAGGAACTGGCTTAGGACTTTAAATTAAGGTGGCTGAAACATTAGGGAAAAAAAGAAAGCTTACAACAAACACCAACCAGCTGCTTCTGCTGTATTTTTAATATGTACAGCTCTATTAGATTGGCTTATTAATACATCTGCAGGTATCTTGCAACAGGGGCCAGATGGCTTGGGAGATGGAAAATAGCATAAAAAGGGTCGCAAGTAGCAATCTAGGTCAGAAACAACCAAATTGTGTTGCCGTCTGATGTCTATTCAGTAGCCAGGAGGAATGAATCTGGAGAGAGGGTCTTGCTCCAGAGACCTGCATGGTCCTGTAGCCCCAAGACTCCTCAAGTATTTCTTCCACAGGAGCAGAAGACACAAAACATATAGAGAGGAGGGGATGGGGCCAGGCAGGGCTCTTTTCCCCGCATCGAGGCCACTCGAGGCAGCCGAGGGAGCCGCCAGGCCCCGGCAGCCCTGTGAGGGACGTGACGAGGCGGAGGCGGAGCCAGCAGCGCCCCCTCCCGGCCGCTCCAAGGCAGCCCCTGGGGAGCGGGGGAACAGGACGGGCAAACAGCGCGGGGCGCGGCAGTTCCTGAGGCAGGGCGAGCAGGGAGGGCAGGGCGATGCCCCCGCCCCTAAGAACACCTCGTCTGACGGCTGTCTGCCACTAGCTGGGCCACTGTGGTCCTCGCTGGGCAGAGAGCTCGCGCCGGAAAGTCTGTAGGCGCCCAGGCAGACTGCCCGCTCCAAAATGCGGCAGTTCAGGTCTCTGGGTGCAGGGAGTGCCAGAGCCTGCTGCTGCCGTCTGAAGGAGGCAGAGACACCGTGTGCGTGAGGTGCGAGCAGGTGGACGACCTGGTCCGCCTGGTGGCAGAGCTCAAGGAGGAGGTGGAGAGGTTGAGGGCCATCAGGGAGTGCGAGCGGGAGACAGACTGGTGGAGCAACTCCCTGCAAGGCCCGAAGGAGAGGCTCCGGAGTGAGACTCCCCACGTGGGGGTGGACCCCCTGCCCTGTCGCTGTCGGGCAGAGGAAGGGAACCTAGGAGTTGAGGAGGAATGGAGACAGCAGGTCCCTGCTCAACGATGCAGGAAACGCCCCCCCCCACCTGCCCAGGTGCCCTTACACAACAGGTTTGAGGCCCTGGAGCTCAGGGGAGCAGTGTATGAGGGTGTGGAAGGAAGTTTACCCAGGAAGCCTAGGGCGAGGAAGTCTGCTCCATGCCTCAGGACTGCTTCCACCAAAAAGGAAAGGAGGGTGATCGTTGTGGGCGACTCCCTTCTCAGGGGACCGGAGGGCCCTATCTGTCGGCCTGGCCCTACCCGTAGGGAGGTCTGCTGCCTCCCTGGGGCCAGGGTCAGGGATGTTGCCAGAAAGCTTCCCAGCCTGGTTTGCCCCTCTGATTACTACCCACTACTGATAGTCCAGGCTGGCAGTGATAACACTGACGAGAGAAGCCTGAAGGCTATCAAACGGGACTTCAGGGGGCTGGGATGGTTAGTGGATGGTACAGGTGGTGTTTTCGTCCATTCCTACAGCGGCAGGGAGGGGTTCAGAGAGGACACGCAAAGCCCACATGATAAACACATGGCTTAGAGGCTGGTGCCAACACAGAGGTTTTGGGTTCTTCAACCATGGGGCGCTTTACTTGGCACCCGGCCTGATGGCCACAGATGGGTCCCAACTGTCCCCACGGAGAAAACGGATCCTGGCCCAGGAGCTGGCAGGGCTCATTGAGAGGGCTTTAAACTAGGTAAGAAGGGGGACGGGAAAGAAACAAAGCCTGTTGGAGGTGTGCCAGGGGGAACAGTGGCAAGTCTGGGGGAGAAGGCAAAGGCTCAGCTGAGGTGCATCTACACTAATGCACGCAGCATGGGCAACAAGCAGGAGGAGCTGGAAGCCATTGTGCAGCAGGCAGGCTATGACTTGGTTGCCATCACGGAAACGTGGTGGGACCACTGTCATGACTGGAGTGCTGCCATGTCTGGCTGTAGGCTCTTCAGAAGGGACAGGCAGCACGGAAGGGGTGCTGGAGTGGCTCTCTATCTTAGAGAGTGTTTTGATGTCGTTGAACTTGAGGCTGGCAATGACAAGGTGGAGTCGCTGTGGGTTAGGATCAGCGGAGAGGCCAACAAGGCAAGCATCCTGATGGGGGTCTGTTATAGACTGCCAAACCAGGATGAGGGGTTGGACGAGGAGTTCTACAGGCAGCTGACAGAGGTTGCAAAATTATCAGTGCTTGTTCTTGTGGGGGACTTTAACTTCCCAGACATATCCTGGGAGCACAACACAGCCCAGAGAAAGCAGTCCAGGAGGTTTCTGGAGAGTGTGGAAGATAACTTCCTGACGCAGCTGGTTGGTGAGCCTACCAGGGGAGGTGCCCCGCTAGACCTTCTGTTCACTAACAGAGAAGGACTGGTGGGAGATGTGGTGGTCAGGGGCTGTCTTGGGCAGAGTGACCACAAAATGGTAGAGTTCTCGAACTCAGCGAAGTCAGGAAGGGGACCAGTAAGACCTCTGTCTTGGACTTCCGGAGGGCTGACTTTGAGCTGTTCAGGACGCTGGTTGGCAGAGTCCCTTGGGAGGTGGTTCTGAAGGACAGAGGAGCCCAGGAAGGCTGGGAGCTCGTCAAGAAATAAATCCTAATGGCTCAGGAGCGGTCTGTCCCCACGTGCCCAAAGACGAGCCAGCGCGGAAGAAGACTGGCCTGGCTAAATAGAGAGTTGTGGCTCGAGCTTAGGAGAAAAAAGAGGGTTTATAATCTTTGGAAAAGAGGGCGGGCCACTTAAGGGGACTACAAGGATGTTGCGAGGCGGTGCAGGGACAAAATCAGAAAGGCCAAAGCTCGTCTGGAGCTCAGTCTGGCTACTGCTGTTAAAGACAACAAAAAATGTTTTTTATAAATACATCAATACCAAAAGGAGGACTAAGGAGAATCTCCACCCTTTACTGGATGCGGGGGGAAACTTAGTTCCCAGAGATGAGGATAAAGCCGAGGTGCTTAATGCCTTCTTTGCCTCAGTCTTTAGCAGCAAAACCAGTTGTTCTCTGGATGCCCAGTACCCTGAGCTGGTGGAAGGGGATGGGGAGCAGAATGTGGACCCCATAATCCACGAGGAGATGGTTGGCGATCTGCTACAGCACTTGGATGTTTTCAAGCCGATGGGGCCGGATGGGATCCACCCGAGGGTACTGCGAGAACTGGTGGAAGAGCTGGCCAGGCCGCTTTCCATCATTTATCGGCAGTCCTGGCTATCGGGGGAGGTCCCACTTGACTGGCGGATAGCAAACGTGGCGCCCATCTACAAGAAGGGCCGGAGGGTAGACCCGGGGAACTACAGGCCTGTTAGTTTGACATCAGTGCCAGGGAAGCTCATGGAGCAGATTATCCTGGGCGTCATCATGCGGCACTTGCAGGGCAAGCAGGTGATCAGGCCCAGTCAGCATGGGTTTATGAAGGGCAGGTCCTGCTTGACGAACCTGATCTCCTTCTATGACAAGGTGACACGCTTAGTGGATGAGGGAAAGGCTGTGGATGTGGTCTACCTTGACTTCAGTAAGGCATTTGACACCGTTCCCCACAGCATTCTCCTCAGGAAACTGGCTGCCCATGGCTTGGACTGGCGCACGCTTTGTTGGGTTAAGAACTGGCTGGATGGCCGGGCCCAGAGAGTCGTGGTGAATGGAGTCAAATCCAGTTGGAGGCCGGTCACTAGTGGAGTCCCCCAGGGCTTGGTACTGGGGCCAGTCCTCTTTAACATCTTCATCAATGATCTGGATGAGGGGATCGAGTGCACCCTCAGTAAGTTTTCAGATGACACCACGTTAGGTGCGTGTGTCAATTTGCTCGAGGGTAGGAAGGCTCTGCAGGAAGATCTGGATAGGCTGCACCGAAGGGCCGAGGCCAACGGTATGAAGTTCAACAAGGCCAAGTGCCAGGTCCGGCAGCTGAGGCACAACAACCCCAAACAGAGCTACAGGCTGGGAGATGAGTGGTTGGAGAGCTGCCTGTCAGAGAAGGACCTGGGAGTTTTGGTTGACAGTCGGCCGAATATGAGCCAGCAGTGTGCTCAGGCGGCCAAGAAGGCCAACAGCATCCTGGCTTGCATAAGAAACAGCGTGGCCAGCAGGTCCAGGGATGTGATTGTCCCCTTGTACTCGGCTCTGGTGAGGCCGCACCTCGAGTACTGTGTTCAGTTTTGGGCCCCTCACTACCAGAAGGATATGGAGGTGCTTGAGTGAGTCCAGAGATGGGCTACGAAGCTGGTGAGGGGTCTGGAGAACAAGTCTTATGAGGAGCGGCTGAGGGAGCTGGGACTGTTCAGCCTGGAGAAGAGGAGGCTCAGGGGCGACCCTATCGCACTCTCCAGGTACCTCAAAGGAGGCTGTAGCGAGGTGGGGGTTGGTCTGTTCTCCCACGTGCCTGGTGACAGGACGAGGGGGAATGGGCTAAAGTTGCGCCAGGGGAGGTTTAGGTTGGATCTTAGGAAGAACTTCTTTACAGAAAGGGTTGTTAGTCACTGGAATAGGCTGCCCAGGGAAGTGGTTGAGTCACCATCCCTGGAGGTCTTTAAAAGATGTTTAGATGTAGAGCTTAGTGATATGGTTTAGGGGATGATTTGTTAGTGTTAGGTCAGAGGTTGGACTCGGCGATCTTGTAGGTCTCTTCCAACCTAGACTTTCTGTGATTCTGTGATTCTGTGAGATGCTGACAGGTAATTAGGCCAGTTATCTCTTCACGTTAGAGATGATGCTACATGGTAGGATGCTGCAGGGCGTTTTTATTTTGTGGAGTAACAAGAGACCAAGTTCAGCAAGTGACTCTGAGACTCTGTAGGTGGGAGCGTATTGGTGTCCACAACAGTTCCTGGGCACTGAAACACACATACACTGGGTTTCCAAAACCTGGCACCAAGGGCCGTGCTGGACACTTGCCAGGAGACCACAGCCTAGACTGATTTGTACACTTAGTAATACAATAGGCTGCATTTTGAAATTTACATGACTGACTCTATGGTCCTGAATTGCAAATCAAAGTGCATTCTTAAGGAAACCCTTTTATCTAGGTTTTCTGAAAACCTAGAATACAAATATTAGGGGAAAAAAAAATGCCAGGCTTTGTGCTTGCCTGTACTTTTATCTCCGTAAAGTTTAGAAGTAGTTCGTTGTTTTGAATTTATGAGCTATGAAAACTGGCATTATTAGGTGACAGCAGGCAAAAATGTGAGAAGTTATGATACTGCAGCCTTAATAAAGCTGGTATAAAATGAGTTATACAGATGCAATGGAAACCTGATCCTTCTTTCTCTGTTTGATGGGGCCATAAAGAATCATGGTGAGATTCATCATATGACCAAACCTGCAGACACTTGCTGTAATGGTCAACGCATGCTGTAGGCATATTTGTCCAGAAATACCACTTGTTTCCTGGTGTTAGGGTTGGATGACATGCTCATAATACAATATGTGCTGTGTGGAAGATCCTTTGCGTAATTCCTGGTTTCAAGCATCAAAAGTAAAATTCATGAGCTTGGAAAAGCTGCTGAGGGTGGTCTGAGGAGGCATCCATGACACCAAGATAAGCATTTCCCTGATCTCTCTTTCTCTTGCAGCCCTCTAAGGTTATTTGTACCTTGCAACTCAGTTTGTAATAAATCACTCTGATAACCATTTAGAAGAACCGTGGCTTGTTGCTGTACCTCAAATCCAAATAATCCCTGATTCTCTGCTTTTCAGGGCATCTGTTGAAATTCAAACTCCTCATCCCTGAATGCTAATGGACATGGCTGTCAAAAAAACCACACAGTCTTTTTCAAGTAATTATTGTTTCCCCACCGAACCCCTTCTTACTAGCCACCTATGAAACAAAGTAAAGCTCCTGGCCAAGAGTCAGCTTATGTACACTTGTAAAGTAAATGATGTTAAAATAGAGAAATAAAGGCCAGATCCTTAAATGTTTTAAATAGATTTACCTCCATAGCTTCCCCAGACCTATATAGTATTTTACATCTGCTGAAGATTTGACTCAATATAATGAGTACAAATATCTATAAAAATGAAACATGTAGAAACTGTAAATAAATATTAAGACCCTTATTATATAACGAACTTAAAATCTTATTATATATATTGTCAAATTATGTCATGGAATAAGGTAATTATCTGACATGAAAATACAACTTTATTAGTATAGATTAAAAGAGTAGTTATTAAAGCTACTGCTAAAATGACCAGACAATAAGAACTATTCAGTGAAACATGAGCTGAAAGACTTTCGGCGGTATAACCAGTTATTTCAGGTCTAAAATTATACTCTCCTGAAAGAATTTAGGTGGAAGAATCAGATCTGCAGTGTTAAATCTAAATCCAATAAGAATTAGTTTCTACTATCCAATGGTTTCTAACATGATCTGCACAAGGAAATAAGTAACTGCCATATCTAGAAATAAATAACTATAGAATGTATTTATCATGCTCTCAGGCTGCCAGAAATGTTTTGAGTTAGATGTGAAATTACATCTACCATGAATAAAATAAAAGTAAGTAGAGCAAGAAGGTCCTTGGCTAAAATTGTGTACATTTGCCTATAATATACTAAATGTAAAGTTTCAATCAAATGCTTTAACTCGCAGAAGAACACATGCAACTTCATAAATTAATCATAAGTTCATTTCGTAATTGTTGCAGCTGTCCTTGACTCCTACTACGTGTCCTACCTATAGAGAGTTCTGCAGCTGTGTAATGTCCCCTGTAATGGATGGTGATTTTTTTTTCCTCATCTGTTAGCAGCTTTGGTCATGTACTTTGGTTTCCCTTTACTATTTTTAAGGAAAATCTTTGATGTCCTTTAACTCTCCACCTCTCTCTTCTCTCTTGGCATCACTTATCTTTATCACACGTCTCTTTTAATTTGCTCCAAAATTCACTTTTTTTTTTCTGTATCTCCTCACAGTTCACACATGGTAATGTTTCAATCTCTCACTCACGTGTTACTCAGTCACTTCCAATGCTTAGGAGGGATAAAGGCTTTTCACGCTGCCTGCTGTCTTGTGCATTTAAGGGACTGTATTCATGGCACAGAATAAAAAATATGTTTGGGGGTAATTAAATGCACTACTGAAGCAGAGGAGTGTCCTGACTGCAAGGCCTACATGAGTATAATACTTCCTAGAGCTGAGAAATTCTCATCCTTCACCAGAGCATCAGGGAACTGAGAGGCTCTAAATGCTTTATAGGAGCATATGAAGGAATTTATAGAGAATCCAAAGAATATTTAAGTATTATATATTTGGCTGACTTCATCAAGCACTCCTTTTGCCTTGTAGATGCCTTCACATTTTCCAGACCTGCCTTTTCACTGCAACACCTTTGATGACATACAAAGACCTCTGGCAAAGCATTACTTAAGAGATATAAGTAGAAGAAGCTCGAGTGAGACCTGGCTTTGGCTGATTCCTCTGATGCTTGCACACTTAGCTTTACCACTAGCTATAGCAATGGCACTGCTCTATTCTTCAGTCTTGAACAGCTAAACCAAACAACACATAACCATGGCAGTAGAAGAGCTGTAAATACGGACAAACATGCTAATAATCTTGCCCATTTTGGGGGGTAAATAGGCTGAAGTAAAGCCATGCTCAGGTGATTAGTTATTATGCAAATAACTAGAATCGCATCTCAAAGTGCTATACCATTTTGTAGTCTGAACTTGTTAATAAGCTAATCGCTGTGCATATTAAAAAGGATTCTTAAGGTATTTACACATGCACAATAGATGACTTTCAATCTTTTACCAACTTGGCTGCAATAAAGAAAATCAATTAAATGAAACAAAATGCCCTGTTCAGTACTGTGGATTAGTGCTTGCAGAGATTTCATTAAAATAAAAATCTTCTAAGAAGAAAAGCCTAAACTGATAGACTTTGGGGATTTTCTATTTTTTGTCTTAACTAACAGGCTTACATATTTTCAAACATATTTTCAAATGTGTTTCAGTTAATTTAAATGTTCCACTTGTGTGTTCCTCTTCCTGTCTACCACTTTGTTCACCAAATACAAAATTAATGTAACAAACCCAGAACAAAACTGTAATCCTTTAAACTATACTGAAATCTTGAAAATGGAGAGAAGCAAGAAGAGGTTTCAATAAGTAACTTGCTTCTAGTTAATATGGATCAAGTGCAGTAAAACTGGTTCAAAATCAGCTAGCTCCCACCAAACTGCTGCCCGAAATCGCCTACCCACCAAATTCCTATTTTACCTTCTTTCTAAAACGTTATGTATGTTATTCTATGTGAATGAAATGAAGTATGAAACACCATCTTCATAAAAAAGAAAAAATCATTCCGAATTCTTTATCCCTCTCTCCCTCAATATGCCTTGCTGACAAGCAGTGGACAAATATAGTATTTCAACATTCAAAATACTAAATCTCATGATAGGCTCAAGAATAATAATGGTCCTGATTGCCACCTTCTGGGGAGGAAGGAGTTGGAGGGGCCGAAAGGCACAGGACTGTTTCTTTCGGTCATCAGAAAAACGGTGTCGTAGGGCAGTTCCTCTATATACACTCCTTCAACCATCCACACAGAACAAAAGATATTGCACATTGGTATCATTCATACATGCAAGGAAGGTTCACACCTAGCGTGCACAGACACAGATTTCAGAGCTGTCTTCTGATTTTAGCACCAAGGTTGACCTGTAACTGCACAAGCTGTTCAAGCAAGGTGGTCCTCAAAAGCCAGTTAATTCAATACTCTAGGAGGATAAACATGCTGCTAGTTTAACAAATGACTGCAAAAGTTCTGCTGAATACGGTGACAGCTGATGCTTCAAAGGAAAGATGTGTTAACTAAATTTGCTGCTAAATGTCTAATGTTTTAAATTGCCCTTACATACAGATCTAATTCTCTAGTTGCACTAAAATAGGTAGAAGTATTTTTATTGCCTGAAATATGCTTTCCATAGCTCTATGTGCGTGTGTATGTACGTGCATGTCCACATTCAGTGTATGTCCCCTTTTTTTTTTTCTTTTCTTTAGTGAAATGGTGCAGAGGCATGAAGGACCATGCAGGTGCAGCTTCATGCTGGAACAGTCTACAGTTCCTCTCGGCAAATATTTCCACTCAGAGCAATAGGAGTTTTACTAGTCATTTATCTGGGTTTGGCATTAAAATGCATACATACAGTATCCAAAGCTTATGGTTAAATCAAACATCCTGGCTTGTCCAAAGGGTACATTTCTAAGAGCTGATGCCATGCCTGATGGATTCTTATTCACCACAGTTTATATATATAACATTCAGATTAGAATTGTACGGGAGGAAAGAATAGTGAAACATCATGGTATCATGTTGAGGTTGAACAATTATAATACAACTAACTACACTGTTTAAATATTCATTTTTATGAAAGGCATTCATTATGTTCTTCATCTGGTAAGTCGCTCTCACTTATGCCTCACTCCAGTGTTCAATCTCTGATAGAACACTGGAAAAAATCATAAAATATTTAAATACGCTTGTTATGTTTTGGATAGCTCGTATTGACAGTGTATCCCATGCCTCATTTACAACAAAGCTTACAATTTTTGCCACTTAGAGAGACATGCAGCTCCTCTGAGGCAGAAAGTATTTGCTACTAGGAGTTAAAATGAGCATTGCTGGGAGAGCATAGATTGAAAACTAAAGGGCCCTTGACTTCAGTGTAGGTTAACACTCTTAAGACTTTCACTGAACCATTATTTTAACTTATAGGGTATATAACACTATTTAGAGACATGGCATCCAGCATAACATACAACACCATCCAGAACAATACGTAACACCAGCATGACAATGGCATGAAATTGAATCCTTGTACATTAAGGCTTTTTAATCTCTTTTCTTGCCTCTTGTTCTGTCTTGCACACTGCAGCTTCTGCCAGTTACTGTACAAACCTAACAGGTACATCTGTAATTTCACACACTCACTAAGGCACCTATTCTTGAATGTGTTACTGCATCTTTGAATTGCAGCGCTAGCATTATGTTTTGTTACATACCTGTTTTCTGCCTCCCTAGTGAGAAAAAAAAAAAAAAAAAAGAGAAATCTTTGCAGAAGGGAGGGTATCAGGCTGTTATAACTGTATCACCTTGGTCTTTGTACTGAAATCCTTTTGGTAAGAACAACTCATTATTTGAAAATATTAAAGATATTATAAGTATATTATGAGATGGAGGGTAGCCATAGAAGCTCTGGAGCTTTCTTTTGGGTAAGCTCTTCAAATCTGAATTCTTCTCTGAATATTTTGAGGAAGGCTAAGCTTTTCCACACCACAACTGCCTCCAAATACCCTGTAAAATGTTCAGGGTATAAATCACTGTAAATTGCTGTTAATGAAGTAAGTCTAGAGATTCTGGTGAACCGTGATGTAACAGAATAAAGCAAAGCTCTGTCATATTAAAGAACCTTTGCTGTTTAGTTTGAAGTTACAGTTAAGGAAGTTTAGAAGCCTGGCTAATTTCCCACAAAAGGTCTTGTCCAATTCCACAAGTGGCTGCTCTCTGTGGATGGTGGGAAGGGGCTTATAGAATGCCCCTGCAGGGCTATTGCAGCCTCTCACAACAATATTCACCCAGGTAGGAGCCAGAATTTAAGTCAGCTAAAACAGGCTTTTTGTACCACACCACTCAGTGGAGATTTGTGAGACTCATACCAAAAGCTGCTAAATAAAATTTTCCACTTCAGCAACTTATTCAACCAGAGGGAATTCTGACTGCAGTACAATTGAAACTATTCTTGTTCAGAAAATAGAAATCATTGATTACCCTGCATTTGTGAAGGCATTTTGTTCTTCATCCTGCCCAATGGTCTGTTCTTCTAAGAATCCTTCGCGATTGCTACCAAATAAGTCATTGTTGCAAAAGCATCAAGCAGGGAATGCATTATTATAACAAGTCTGTCAGATGCAGTTGTTAGCAGCTAAGACTCCCTATTAAAATGATCCCACATGCATCCATCTAGAATTTGGGAGTTCACTAGACAGCTTTCAAGGTACTCTTAATAAGCAATACTCTCCCATTTATGATTAATACATATAAAGAAAGAGAAAAGCTTAACTGAAGAAAAAATAAAATGTAAGGGCAGCTTGTAGGAACACTTAATATATCTGTGAAAGGAAAAGAAAATCAACCCTCTTTTTCAGAACAAACTAATGAGTTACATTTGTTCCTCACACATTGGATACAGATATCCAATAATTAAATGCTCTCTCACCACTATGTGATCCTTCCTCATTTCCAGAAAAGCCTGCTGTTTTTCAGTGGACAGCACAATCCCAAAATAGAAGGACCAGCTCCTGGTCCTACATTGTTCCCTCATCCAGCTCTACGTACTTTAGATGGTATGGTCCCATCATATTTTACCTTGCTTATCTTCCATGTTGTGGTTATCTGCAACAACTCTTGCTGGGAAATGCTCAGTATCACCTCTCAGTAAATTCAGTGTGCTGAGAATGAGGCTTTAATAAAGTACATTGTTATTTGTACTGCCATAGTTCTTTCAAACCCCAGGAAGAGTCTGACCTTGCATTTGACACTCCACAAACATCCCTTGAGCATTTCCATCACTACAGTTTGAGAATCTTTTCCCTGTCTATCATTCCATTAGTGATGAAGAAGATTTTAAGTCCATGTATGTTACAATGACTCATAAAGCATCACCGAGAAATTCTGGGTAGAAAGCTTTGATGAACAAATTGTTTTCCTATCACAAAAATCCCCCATGGCTAGCAAAAGATGAGCAGCTCCCTCATCTCTCTCTCTTTTTCTGACACGATGTACAAACAGTTCATCAAGCTAAAACAGCTGTGACCATTCCTTCTTCTCTTCACCTTAGGAAGGGGCAAACAACTTCTTACCTTCTCAGAAGCTTACGTTATTATTTATGTTTACATTACATTTTAAGGAAAAGATCGATCATACAACATGTGCAAGACAACCAGGGGATAAGGCCCAGTCAGCATGCGTTCATGAAAGGCAAGTCCAGCCTGACCAACCTCATCTCCTTCTGACTGGGTGACCCGCCTGATGGATGAGGGAAAGCCTGTTGACATAGTCTACCTAGACTTCAGCAAGGCCTTTGACATGGTCTCCACAGTATTCTCTTGGAGAAGCTGGCAGCTCATGGCGTGGACAGGTACACTCTGTGCTGGGTTAAAAAACAGCTGAAGGCCCAGACTCAGAGAGTGGTGGTGAACAGAGTGAAATCCATCTGGCAACCAGTCACCAGTGGTGTTCCCCAGGGGTCTGTGTTGGGGCCCATTCTCTTTAATATTTTTATTGATGACTTGGATGAGGGAATTGAGTGCACCCTCAGTAAATATGCAAATGACACCAATCTGGGGGGAAGTGTCAATCTGCCGGAGGGTAGGAAGGCCCTGCAGAGGGACCTGGACAGGTTGGATCGATGGGCAGAGGCCAATAGATGAAGTTCAACATGGCTAAGTGCACTTTGGCCTGCACTTTGGCCACAACCACCCCATGCAGCGCTACAGGCTTGGGACAGAGTGGTTGGAAAGCTGTGCAGAGGAAAAGGACCTGGGGGTGCTGACTGATGCTCGCCTGAACATGAGCCAGCAGTGTGCCCAGGTGGCCAAAAAAGCCAATGGCATCTTGGCTTTTATCAGGAGTAGTGTAGCCAGCAGGACAAGGGAGGTGATCGTCCCGCTGTACTCTGCTCTGGTCAGGCCACACCTCGAGCGCTGTGTTCAGCTTTGGGCCCCTCACTAGAAGAAGAACATCGAGGCCCTGGAGCATGTCCAGAGAAGGGCTACGAAGCTGGTGAAGGGCCTGGAACACAAGTCCTGTGAGGAGCGGCTGAGGGAGCTGGGGGTGTTGTGTCTGGAGAAGAGGAGGCTCGGGGGAGACCTCATTGCTCTCTGCAAATACCTGAAAGGAAGTTTGGGGGTTGGCCTCTTCTCACAGATAACTAGTGCCAGGACAAGAGTGAGTGGCCTCAAGTTGCACCAGGGGAGGTTCAGGTTGGAAATGAGGAGACATTTCTTCTCAGAAGGAGCAGTCAGGCATTGGGACGGGTGGCCCAGGCAGGTGGTGGAGTCACTGTCCCTGGGGGTGTTTAGGGAAAGGCTGGATGTGGTACTTCTGGGACATGGTTTAGTGGGTGACATTGGTGGTAGGGGGATGGTTGGAGCAGATGATCTTGGAGGTCTTTTCCAACTTAATGATTCTATGATTCTGTGATTACAGCCCTATTTAGAGCCTCAGTTTCAAATCAAAAATAAGTCATTGTTGGGCAAAACATTATGTAAACACTTGCAAAAATACAACACCACACACTGAAGAGCCTATATCCCAGGACACGTGACATGGAGAAGGAGAGCAGAGAAAGCTGAAAAATTAATTATACATCTTATACTCATTTACAACTTTTCTGCTCATCATAAATACACATAAAAAGTGTTGAAACTCCCCATCTGTGCCTTAAAATATAAGACAGGGCCTGAGGGTACAACTAGAAGATAAAGACTGCAGTGACAACTGTAGGGACATCGCAGGCAGGAGGGGCTGTGAGAGGCAAGAAAGGCCAGCGGCTGCACACGTGAGGTGCTCAGAGGAGGGAGGCCATGTCAGGTGGCGGCCATGTCAGGTGGAGGCCAGAGGGCAATGGGGGGGATAGCAAACCATAGCCCCCTCCCCTCTCACTGCAGGCCTGCCAGCTCTCGGAGTAGTGTCCAAACCAGCGTCATCTTAAATTTGTGCTGAGAGGAAGTTGCCAACACTGATTTCTTCAGCAGCTAGGGATGGTGGCTGGTGATTATGCGCTGCATTCCTCTGCATTCAGAATGTTCCTGGCTGAGTGCCAGCCTGACCAGATTCAGGAAGCCCTAATGTCAGTTTAACCCATACTTCTTCATCTATTTCTCCAGTTCTGTGTAGATGTGTATATGTATAAACCGGTGTATATAGATATGTGTGTATATACCAGTGCACACATGTATCAAGAGCAAGAAGTTGCTGTGAGCAAGATGTCATGCTTCCTACATACAGAGGTATTTCCTAACATGATAATTAAATTCAAAAAATGCCAACTCATTAACATGCTCCAAATTTGACTTTACTCAGCCCAAACAGGTGCATAGGAAAAGCATTTCCTTTGGAAATGAGAAACTGATTTTCAAGTTTTCTTACTGCTTGATTGAGACTAAGTTTTCAATGTCAACCTTCTGTGTGAATGGTTTTCTGTGAGGTGATAGGTCTCTCCTTCTGGGGATGTTCTGCTCAGTGTAAAGTATTTATCTGCCTTGGTGCAAACTTGTGATGATCCAAATTACTGTCCCGTGCTCAGGTTGCTGGGAAGTGTCTCCTCTTGGATCCTTTTTTTCACTCATATGTTAAGAGAAAAAGAGAGAAAGATTTTACAGTGAAAGACTTTGATTGTATCCTGACATAGAAGGGGAGGGAAATTACATGATGAAGTAGAGGTGGAAAGGGAAGACTAAGGAATTGTATTTCCATTTACAAATTTCACTTGGTTATTTTACAGTTGCCTGGGTAAATGAATATGTACATTTTCTGGCTAAATTAGAAGTCTATGACTAACCTGTTCCTAATATTTTTATAAAATTTCTGGAGGTACAGTCTATGGAAAAGTGAGTAAAATGTGTCCTAGAGCTTCTACATCAATTCAGTTGTGATGGTCCCTTTCTGGGTTCAGCTGGAGTGTGGCATATAAAGAGAGAGCAACAAGACTACTGCCCTTTCTTCTCTTCCTTCAATGTCATGTTCTGCATTAGCTGATGCTGGCTGGATCTACAATCCTGTCCATGCTCCCCCCCCTTCCCAGGCTGGAAGACAAATGAGAACACCTCAGGAAGAACCTGACCGAATAACCATGATGCCAGCTGGAAAGGCCACCCATCATTTTCACCGCAGTAGGTTAGCATCAGTGGCCTCCCTCTGAGCACAGCCATTAAAAAAAAAAAAAAAAAAAAAAAGTAAAAGCACTTTTAGCCTATTGTTTGGAGTTACCAGAACATTTTAATTGAAGCAGAACAAGCAAAGGCAATTCAAAATGTTATTAACTGCTTGTCTGCATGAGGGATACATCTGGACAGCATACTAGCGTCTTGTGAAGGGATACCCAAGCTAGCTCTCTCCGAGCTAGTTCAAGTACTGCAAGTAATATAACCAGACTAGCATGGCACTCTGCCCAGACTAATTTATCTGTCTTTTCAAAGGCAGGAAGTCTGACAGGTCTGCTTTATTCAGTGCCTCAGTTGTCACTAATGAGCGCTGTGTAACTAGAGCCTCTGAACAGCACAATAATCAATTTAAAACAGATCTTGCAAGAGCTCCTTGAAGTTGAGTTCTCAGCCCTGTTAATGATGCAAGATGATAGTCCATCTACGTAGACTAGCTGTCTAGAGTTAGCTTGTGCAAAAACTACAGAAGCACAACATAGGGTAGAAAACACATAGTCATGGCTGAAAACATACCCCAGAGCTTGAGTTTCTGAGCATCACTTCAGAAAAAAACAGGGTAGGCCCACCTGTGCACCCACTAAAAGTCAAAGCTAAGACATCGAGGTCTGGGGACAGTGCTTGAAAAATCCCACCCGCAGTCCTCAGTGACCCTGCTTCAGCTATTACTGCATTTTAAATCCTTCGGCATGCTGTTAAGTAAGGCCATCAGTGAGAGGGCAGCAGAGATGTTAAGCCTCACTGTCTGGCCCTGGCTCTTCGCTTTGACATTTTTATCAATTTTTCACTTCTTTCGTCTGTTTTATCTATCGCATTTTCCAAACCATCAGCTGTCTACTAAAGTTATTTTCTTTCCAGGCATTATTACTTTTCTTATTTTGAAATGCTATTGACAGGTATGATGCAGGCAAACTGATAACTAATGCCATGATAAATTAGATACAGCTGAATCCCAGTTTCCTGATATAATCATATTAGAAGAAAGTATTCTGTTATACACATGAGACCCTAATGAAGTCAACACAGCTGCTCATGTGTAAAAACAGCGGAACTTGATCCACTGAGTTCAGCTGGATCTGGCAGCTTTCCAGATTTTCTGAACTGAACTATTCTAATTTCAGACATCGCAGTCACCAGTAGGAGCCAGTAACATTCAACATCAGAGCAGCACTTCCCAGAGATAGTCAGTCCTCTATAGAGCTGATCAAAATAACACAACCTCCAGAAATATAATATCAACACCTCTATTTACATTCACTGCTTGAGGGGATATTAGTTTACTGTGCGTTATATTGTAACATTCAAAATAATATTTATCATAGCCTGAACCAACTCTTTGCTCGGAGCCATTTGTAAAAGTCAATGAAAACAAATTAATCTACCAACTCTGTTTTAATGCTTCACGAACCTGTATCTCTATTCTCAAGTTCTCTTTCCTTTAAACTGCAATTTTAGTTTGTTCCCCTGACCCATCTTTTTCTAGCTTTCATCTCCAACACAGAAAGAACATATCGTAATATCTAATCTTTATCTTCAATCTCTGTTGTGCCCTTTTGAGAAGATGGTGACCAGTACCTCCCTCCTTCCTCTAGCTCTTCTCTCTCTGGCACTTCCATGCACAGCATCCAGGCTATGCCTGCTTCAAAGAAGGTTGGTGGGGCTTTGAGTTTTGCTTTTTTTTCTTTTTCTTTTTTTTGTCCATAAGCCTCAACAGCAACTCTAAGATACAATCTCTTTTTGCTTCTCTAAATGGTTAATGTGCTCATCTGCTCTGATCATTTCACTTCTCAGGGGCTACAGCATTCTTTTCACTAGTTTTGATAAAAGATGTTTTATACAGGCAGCATCTTCCTGAAAAATGTCTGCCTTACCTAAGGCTACTTTAAATAGCTTATTCCACATCTATCCTCAGATGTGAAATTATACTTTTTTTTTCTTTTTTTTCCCATGATGCTACAAAAATGTTTAATCTCTTAATGTGGGATGATTCTCACCATCGTTTTGGCCATTCATTCTTTGCAGGTTCGCACATGTTTATATTATTTGTAAACTGTATATTGAAATTTATTTTGACTCTGAACTCGACAGGATGTAGTGGTTTTGTGATGCACTCATACGATCCTTACAATCCTGAAGGGGTTCTAATAAAAGTACTTATAAGCAGTGCAAAAGTATAAATTACAGTATCAAGAGTGTCTTTAATTTATATAAAAGGCATATAAATACCATGAACAGTAACCTAGATTAGCAACTGCCAATTCAGTGGTTTCTTTTTACTGCATACAATTTTTTATGCTTGCTACAGCTGATATAGACACAAGAAGAACCTCTGAATAGTGAAAATCCATGCTGATGAGGTAACCTGTGGGAATTATTTTAAAAATAATAAAAAATAAATAAAAAATAAAAAAACAACCACCACCAATGACAACACAAAAAGAAATAAATTATTAGTGATGTTAAAAGTTTTGACAATTTTCTTCCACATTTTTTTAAAGCTTTGCATCCAAAAAGGGTGAAACCAATGATAAAGTAGACTAGAATGAGATATTTTGTTATTTACCAAATATACTGATCACATTATTACAAAAGCTAAACTTCCTGTGGTAGATCAGGGAATGGGGGGAAGTGCTTTTGTCCAAGGAACACACTAAGTCCGAATTACACAGTAAATACAATGCCTGTGTAAGATGGGAAAATGTACTGTTAATACTACTGTTTGCTGAAATACACCTGAGTTCTTTCCTTCAAGAAATGGAGCTCATCCCCACTACCTCTAAGAGACATGCCAGCAGGTAACTGCTTTTGGAACTAATACTTTGGCCTTAGAGGAGACCATATTAAAACAGACTTTATTTTGTAGGTCTTTCTTGGAATCCTTTTCCTGCCAATATGTAAATAAGATGCTAATCAAGAGGTGTGCAGGGAAAACATATTCTGACACATTGGCACATAGCATTTTCAAGCAACACACAGCACATTTATCATTATGTTAATGTGAGATCCCAAAGGCAGCATTGCCTTTAAGGCATACTTGAGCATGCCAAAGTTTTCCCTTTCGTAGGAGGCAAAATGGAAGATAGATTTGTCATTCATGAAAATTCAGATTCCCTGATTTATACAGACCAGTCAGAAATCCTAAAATAAAATAATATTTTGGGTTTCTTCCAGTGATATTTTTTCAGTTTTGAATCATGAGCAATTTATGATCTATGTTTTTTTTTCTCACTCTGAGAGATGGCATAACTCAGGCACTGAGTTTAAAGCAGCATTTTAAAAATAATGGTGGTGGGAGTCCCATACAGCTTGGCTGCTAAAAGCATTAAACACCAGTGGTTTCCTTTTCCTTTCCTTCCAGAAGCTATATATAAAGACATATAGATTCTCTAGGTAAACAACTGAACAAACAGCAGTCCAAGAACACAAGATGAGGGAGAGCTCCTAAAGCATTTGTCTGAGTCACTTGCTCAAGGTCAAACTGTAAGTTGGCGAAAGAGTTAGGAAAAAAAATGTGACTCCTTATTCTCAGCTTGTTCCAACCCTCATGTCAGATAATACGCCAAAAGCTTAAAAGATGTTCCAAATGTCATATGAATCTTTTTCTGAAAAGAGATGCAAATCTCAAGGATATGTCTTACGGTAAGGTTCTGGGAATAGCTTATTCCTGTGAGCTTTAAGTGCTGAGATTTAGCTATAGGCCTGCCTCAGTAAATGTCTCCAAACTTTCAGTATCTAAGTTTGATTAAAAGATATAATTAACAATGATTTAGCCTGTATCGCCTTAAGTTTCTCCTCTGACTTCATACCAAAAAGGTAGAGAAATAGCAATTAAAATATATAAAATGTAAGGTAAAACAACCCTTCCAATACAGAACTCACTGATTTGCGGGATCACTGAATCCAGGCCCCTACTGCAACATCTAAATGTACATAATGTGCATAAAAGCATCCACCGTTTTAAAATCCATTAGATGCCTGAGCTTTCTTCTCTCTTTACTAGCAGGCTATTCTAGAAAATTAGTTTTCACTCATAAAACCTAGTTCTCAGACATTTGCAAACTATGAACTATCTACAAACCATTCAACAAAAGGCAGACAAATCCACTCAAAAAAGAATTAGCACTTTCTTCCTTCACAGCCAGGCAGAAATTGTTCCTGGCAGGTTCTGAGGACATACCGGACAGAAGCGGGGATTAGATTTAAACCAAAGCACCATGTACAACTTCAGTACTAGGATGCAGCTTGTTATGAACCACAGTTCTGCCTTCTCGTGTGCTGCTTAGTGATAATGAGCTGTCATGAGCTATCAATGAGCTACCAAGTGTCAGACATTCGGGATCATAATGGACAATTACAAATTTCAGAATCAATAAAAACAAAAAAGATTAAGAGCAGCCTTATCTTTGTGACAGTTAGTATCTTTAATACCTTAATCTCAACGTGAATGTTTAAGGTAGCCTTAATTTTGGATCATCTAAACTCATGGTATTCAAGCAGGCAACTTTCTATGCAGAGCAATAAAATGGCACAAAACCCCAAATGAAAATGTTACTAATTTTCATTTGGTCAGGAAAGGTTGTTTGTTTTGTTTTGCTTTGTTTTTTACCTAGTCTCATGCCTTTTGACTTTGTTTTAATCTTATCTATTTGTGCATTAAGACCACGGTGGCTTAGAATCACAAACCTACCACAGCCAACCAAACAAGAACAATCAGTGTGTGAAGAATGCAACATTCACTGACAACTTTGGCATGGGTTTCCCTCCATCACAGGGAACCTTCAATAAAATAGGTTCTATTTATGAAATGGAGGGAAAAAGAGCACAATTGACTTTCACCCCTGTTAAAACCAAACAGAAAAGGGCATTCTGTTTTAGGAGGTTTACGAGAAACAGTATGAGCAGTGGGAGACCTTAAAAAAGTACAAATAACCTGGCTGAGGAAGACAGGAATATCTATTAAAAAAGGGAAACGACAAGTTAACAAGATAATTGAAAGCAGAAAATAAATGAAGAATTGTTAGCTGGATAGAAAGCTCACTAAAAACAAACAAACAAACAAAAAACCTGTGAGTGAATTTCATTGGTTGTGCTCTTTACCAAAATGAGGTAATTTATATCAGCTTTGCTGCCTCTGAGCTTGTTTTGAGCCCTTTCTTGCTATTGGCATTAATAGGCACAAGCTAAAAAATCTGAATCTGTGTTTTAGATGCTCCATATTCTGTGAGTGCAGGTCTCTTCATGACAATCATGCAAAGCACACAATTATTTTCCCATTATCCATAATCTTATTTACAGGTCTTCAGGCCGGTGATTTTTTATAAAATTAACGAAATAATCATATAAAATAGAAATAAAATATAACAATTGAAGTTAGGTTCTTGGGATGCCGAAAGATCACAAAGAGTCCTGCTGATCAGTGCCTCCTTTGGAAGCCTTGCAGCAGGCACTTTACAGGACTGGATGAGGCTTTGCTGAGCACGTCATTAAACAGAGGTGGCTGAACATCTGCTGCTGCTTTGACTGCCCTCAAGTTGCTGCTGTGACAACAGAGAAGCCTACCCTTACTGTCCCCAGTCCTGGTCACCACACTCGAACTGAACTTGAGGAGGTTACGTGTTGTCCTTCACAAACATTTTGTCACAGTTCCCTTGAAGGACTACTTGAGTTGCAAAATAACAAATGAAGGCTTTTCATAAAGTAATGGGTACTGTTCCTTCCCTTGTCCAACTTCACAAGCACTGGCTGGGAATTACTAACTGCCCAGAGCTTCAGGTGTTGGTGAACAATTCACTTGGCTTTCTTTATAGTGCAGTATTGTAGATGTTTGCATTTTTGCCAATGTGTAATTAAATGCCAATAATGCAGGAGGTGAAAGCACAGCTCAGAAAAGTGTCACGAGTTCTTGCTTTGTGTTGCATTAGCACCTGCAGGCCCTGACAAAGGAGGAGGCTGTGCCCACGTGCATACCTGCTGGTATAGCAGCCTTAGTGTGCCCACGAGCAGACCCACCATCTAAACTGGCAGGAGGGACCCAGGTGGGAAAGGCAAGGGCAGTGCAGGGAGCTGAACCGCTCATCTTAAAGGCCATGCTGCAGGTTAACAGCAGAGCAAGAATCCTGAGCCCTGACCAGCATCATGTCCAGCCTTGGACACATCACATCGAAACTGGGCAGAAATAGCCTTAAGGCTGGCAGGAACATCTCGGTGTCAACCACCGCGGGGCTGTGTCTCAGGGCACTGGGGCTCACCGCTGGCAGTGTCAAATGAGAAGGGCTGATGCTGAGTTCAGAGAAATTGCAGTATTGCTGCTGAACCATCTGATCACTTGGGTAACATGGTGGGAGTAACACACTAATGCAATCGCCATTTTTTTCCATGAGGTTAATTCTTTTATACATATATATATATATATTCATATAGATGGGTACAAACACAAAGAGATAAATTTTCTCATTCCATCAATTCTGAGACCTGAAATAAAATGCCTAATGCTTCTTTTCAGGGCTAACCTGCCAAGATGCCACATTAGCAGCACTAAGAAAAGCGAAGGACCCCCTGAATCTGCTTTGCCTCTTGGTGAGTGCTGACTCAATACCCATCTCCCTTCCTATCATGGAAAACTTAAATGCATATATAACATGGCTGATGCTTCTAGGTCATTTAGATCTAGAAGGTTCCTGAATATTCAGCACTTTTAAGGATTACTTTGTGACACATTCTTGTAAGTAATATTTTTTTTCCCACTGCAGCTCATTTTATTTTCACTCTGTGCCCCAGGTGGGAAAAGGAGTATCCATCTCCGGTGCCTCCTCTTCATCTGGAACAGTTTTCTGACTGCTAATGAGTGTATTGACAATTACAACTATTCCTACAGAAATTTTTGTGCCAGTAGTGATTCAGTCTTTCAACATTTTTCCCTTAAATACAATGAAAGAAATAAGAAAAATATTTTTCAAGGAAACATCTGGAACTATGAGTAATAATACACATCTCTGTCTACCGCAAACACACGAGTGTGGGTTCTTATAATGCACTTCAAAATGTTTTTCACTCATATTAAGTACCATTAATGAATCACTTCTGAGTGTAAAAATACCATTTTGTTTTACCTATTCTATTTCAATTAGAAAGCCATATATATTTTTTTTTACATTTTCACATACTGCATTTCTCTAATTTAACTTATAGCCATGTAATTGCCCAACATTTAAAAACAGAATGGCATTCAGTCCCAGAACCTATCAGAGAGGCGTCTTAACCAGCAGGAGATGCCAGTTTGATCACTACTTTGAATTGTTCCAGCTACAGGAGGAGAACTATAGAAATATTTGCCTCAAAATTAAATCATGGAGAATGTTAGAACTGCCAAAGACTGGCTTTCTAAAGAACAGGAAATTTAATTCAAACCATGATACTCTGAGCATGGAAACTCAGATGATTTGTTAGCACCTTAAAATACATGTTCAGCTTACCTACAGTAGTCGGGATGCCCTGATGTCCTTTTGGTCATGATTCACCTCATGCCACTCTGTAGCAGACTGGGGAACACTGGAAACAGCTGTGCTGTAAGGTGTTCCCCTCACTAAAAGCAAATCCCTTTGTAGTCATTAATGCATTTCTAGTCCAACAGCTGTTCTAACGGTGTGGCCAGAGAATGGTGTGAGGACTCAGAGGATAAGAAAACAACTGTCTTTAAAACAGAATGGATATTATTCACTGGCCTGTGCTGGCTACCATCTCTCTTATATAACAGATATTTCTAAAGACACTCATCTACTAAGAATCTACTCAAGAAGCCCAAATGGCTCTGAAAAACTCAGCTATCAGCAAATAATATGCTTGCTGCCAGACTTCTTTTTTTCTGTGAATTCTGGAGATTTTTTTTATCTGAAGGACTTCAGGTACAGCAAAGGCTCTTTTTTCTTCTGTGTTATACCCCTATCAGGCCTGTGATAACTACTGTCTTCCTTATCAAAGAAAGAGACCATCACAAAGGCTGGATAAGCCTGTCAGGATTTACCAGGAGTGCTTTGCATAGTTTCTCACAGATCCAGTAGAGCACGTAGTGTAAAGCTCGTTATCCTGGGAAGCCAGGAAAGCCCTTCTTGCTTTCACTGAATGCTGGCTTTGCTTTTTTTCCTTGTATAAAGTGGTATTAATTTCATTACTAGAAAGTCACTGAGAAGCACATTTATCATTTACACTGTTTATTAGCACATGGATGTTATCCCTTGGTGAACCTAAGTATGGCTCTAATAGTTACTACCCAGAAACTTCATAGTTGAGGGTCAAGTAGAGCAAGTAGCACAGCTATCAGCATGAACCAGCGTCCCTCCTTCACTGCCTGCACACTACCAGAATCTGAAGTGGTTATTGCCACTAACGAGATTTAAGATGCATGATCCTTGATGGCATGCCGGGGCATTTGCTTAATTCTGACTACTACTCAGTGAAAGACATAGGATACAGGTGTTTGACCCAACTAGGTCAACACTTGAACTTCCTCAGCTCACCAGTGATCAGACAGAAGAGGGAACAAGTAGCAAAACTATGTGAGGATGAGAAAAATATGACTACATGAAAATATGACTAACCTACACCCTCATTATCCAGCAGGGACTTGTACCTTCATGTCCACTTGATGGGTATGCCTGCACAGCACAGTGAAGGATGGACGTGTTAAAAACAAAAGGACATAGTGAAGCTCCTCTGCAGCTGTAAGTCCTCACATACCATTTGAAATACGAGTTAGTTCATTCATAACGTAACCTTAATCAATTAATAGTAAGTAATAATACAACCTCTGGTATTTCTGCATGACATTAAGTGAGTCTGTCTATCCAAGAATGCAAAGAATTGTTATAACTGAATCAGAATGCTGCAAGGAGGTGTAAAAAAGCATCTACACTTCCCTGTCTCCATAAAGATGATGATCTGATGTTAAATTAGCATCTGATTGTCTTGTGATAGTCATGTGCCCAGCATGTTTTCTTCATCTATGAAAACGCTGTACATCTTGTTGATTAGTCCTGATGCAGCTGGCATTGCCTTAACCCACACAGACATACACTGTCCTTTCTGGTGTGAAAGCACCGCTTCAGGCTGACACAGAACATGTGTTCTTGCCCCTGGCATGAAACTGGAGTATATAATTGTATACCCAACAATGTATGTGACCAGTATAACGTAACAGAAAACTTTGCAAACAAAAAGCTTGCTGTGGTTTGCAGTTAATGATCTTTTGCTGTGACAGCATCTACTTAAACAAAGGTGTTCTTGCTGTAATTCCACTGGTTAATTGGAGAATTTGCCCCCTTTTCTTGAAGCATTCACCTCTTCCTTTGTAGTGGCTGGAAGCTTTTTGTTCAAACGATTTCTGTGTGAGAAATGTCATTGAACTGAAGCTGTTTTATAACACCATTTTTAACACTGTTGTTCTAAGAAAAAAAGTTATATGCAATACTTTCAGACATACATTTGTTCAGCTCATATGGAGTATGGATTTCAAACATTCAGAGGTAGGGCCCCGTTTAATAGATTTTTCAGCATGGAGGGAAAAGATTTACTAGAAATTTTCCCACTTTCATCGCTTGGAGTGTGGCAGTGATACTTCACTGCTATTCAGTAGTTCTTGCCTTTATGCAGGAATAATAAATTTGTGGGCCCTCTTTGTCTTTAGGAAATATGATTAATGGATTTCTTATAATAGATCCGAAAATGTGTGAGCAATCCACAGATTTAATTCCTGTCTATTTGCATTCAGGAGAATCTCCTGCAGCATGTGTATTGCTTTTTAGGCATCTCCAATAGCATATCCATGCACTCAAGCCACTGAAGGCTTGTCTTGGATCTAATTTGTGCTAGAAAATCCCCATTGTGCGCCATGACTTTTAAGTTTTTGAGCCTGTGTCTGCAAAACAGCTGGGCAGTCATAAAGAGGTTTAAGGGCTTTAGATTTAATACTGGACAATATGCCCCAGTGGACTTGGGAATAACAAATACCAAGCCCAAGCAGCCCCATGGAGGCTTCTGCTGGCACTTGCTCTGAGGCCCCACACTCCAGGCTCTCTTTTATCTCCCACCCTAAGTCCAGTAAGACATTTGAAAAAGGGAATTCTTGCCATAGGAAACAACTTGGAAATACCATTTTACCTCCTCTGACACCTTCAGAAAAAAAAAAAAAAAAAAAGGATAAGTCTTTCCTAAATTTGACACAAAGCCAAAGCCTTAGCCTTCTTGATGCTGTCAGTGAGGGGAGAGGCAGGCAAAAAGCTTGTGCTGATTGCAGAAGGTCAACCCCAAAGACTGTGAAAATGTATTTTTTCACACAGCTTTAAAATAAATTGTGTGGGCTTTAGAGATGCTAAAATGTTGTTGTGAAGTTTCAAGCTGCGTCTTAGAGCTTTAATAATGCTGCTATGGAAAGTTGGAACTCCAGAAGTCACCCAGTGTGAATGCACTAGATATACAGAGGAAAATGTATATACTGTATGTGTGAAGTGTGTCCTAACCTATTCAAAAGACTTTCTGCTTTTCTCAGTTGATTAGATCCAAGTAACCCAAAAAATCCTCTTATAAAAATGTGGATGGTCTCCTTGTAGAAACAATGTGGTTTGATATATTCCATCCACACACACACACTTTTTATCTACTGTATGGCTGAATCATATATTTTATAACTCAAAGTGTGCGCACCCAGGTTTTTATCTAATAGTGTCTGGAAAAGCTACATTAAAAGTACCACAGGCTTCTTAAGTTCTGTTCAATGTTTCCCAATATCATGGGTAAAAAATGTTCTTGTCTGATACTGGAAGTGATCCCTATCAGTTCTACTTCATAAAACTCCTAGAGCTTTCATTTTCACACACCTTCACATCTTTCACAACCAGCGGTATTGATATGCCGTATAACAGCCTATCTCTAGGATGACTGCAGTAAATAAGCAGTACTAAAAATATCACTAAGATTGATCCTTATTTTCTTGCCCAGTTATCTATAATCAAATGATTAGGTAGTTCTCCTGGCCATAAAAAGAAAAAAAAAAAAAAAGCCTTTGAGAAGCAGCACAGAACATTCTGGATGAGCACCAACTTTGGGAACAAAACTTACCCCAAATTTATGCACATTTAATTACTGTATCATGTGTGACAAGAATGCAAAACCAGAAGAAGCATCTATGGTCATCTAGCCTGGTCATCAAGTACACCACGGCTTGTCCCTGGCCAGTTTGTTGTGGTCTCAGCTGGTTTATTGCTACCTGAGTGGGTGAGCAGTGGACTCTGATGCAGACCCCACGGGCACCATTGTGAACACTTTTGGAAGCTTATCCTTCGGTACAATGCAGCTTCATCATGCTCGAGATGAGCTGGTCTAACCTGTAGTAACAAATCAATATGCCCGTGTGCCTTGATGTGGCAGTTTATGCAAGCCGTGTACCACGGCTCTCCGTGCAGCTCTGATGCCCTCTTCTCACTGCTCACACATGCAGAAACTCCCAGAAACATAAAAGACTTATTAAATGGCCAGTTTAATAAGCCCCCAGTGCCCTGTAAGCTATAAAGAATAGCTTCTGCAATGATATTGTTACTCCTGGTGGGTAAAACCTGCTGTGTGAAAAAAGGACATTCAGTCTCAGTGTAGAGATTTTAAGTGATTGTGTGAGTGATATGGATGCGATAGCACTTACAAGTATGTGCATTCACAGTTTATGTATATATAAACATCGGTAGGAAATAAATAAATGAATAAAATGCACCTCTGCTTGTTAGCGTGAAGACTTCTTCTGGGTTGGGACAGAACTAAGATAATTATGAGCATTTCTATTTCCTCCTCCTGGTTTGTCTCTTCAAACGCATGACGAAATGACTGAGCTACCTGAGCAACCCCGTGTCTGGAGAGGAGAGCCTGGAAAGGAGCTCAGTTCTGAGTTACTTCTAAGTGACCTCAGGAAAGACTGAATACAAGCTGGTCTCTCATAGCAGCGCTACTCACTCGCATGCAACAGCAGGTACATCCCGCTGGAAAAGTAAATGGATCACACTGAGCGCCTGACTCCTACACCCCAACATACTCGTTCTTTCCGTTTAACCAAATGCCCCCAAACCTAAGGTCCTGGTAGCAGAGACAACAGAATTCTTACCACGCACTTCTTCAAGACACAAAACTTCCATTAGAAGACAGACAGAGGAACACTGGGCCTAGAGGACTGGAGTGCCGGTGTGGGACAGAGGGGTGACCAGCTTCTCAGGGAGCAGCAAGGGACCTCTGTTATTTCTCTGAGGAGGAGGAATACAACATCACTGCTTTAAGAAAAGCACAGCGTAAGGTTCATGGAGTTAGGGCAAACCAACAGAAGTGAAAACTGTGGAATTGCATCTTTGGTTAAAATATTGACAGTCTTGCTTTGGCTTGTGCTCCCTTTATTAAGTACTGGCTTTCAGAAAGGAGATGCAGCAGTCTGATAACTTTGGTTTGGTAATATAACACACAGCACCAATAAAAAGGTGATGTGGGGGGAAGAACCCGTTCTTCGCACGACGGAAGCATTCCCAGCTAATGAAAACTGTGACAGAGTCATTACCACCATAGGGGTTCTGATTACATCTGTTGATACAGGATTGATTTTTCTTGGCCCACGGTCAGCTGCCATCTCTGCAAACAGCTCACAGCGATACAGCCCACAGGGGGTTATTTTAGAGCCACTGACCTAGGCGGCACTGTTTGGTTTACTGTTTTCTTGTGAATGCTCCCAGACATTTTGGTGCCTGCATAAGTGTGGGGCTAGCCAACAGCAGGCAATGCAGGTCATAAAACACTGTAACAGAAGATTTCCATTTCAGCTCTGACTGTCCTGCATTCAGGGCAGCTGCCTCTGGAGCACGATAGTTAAGGGTGTTTATGATTCAGGGGAAAATTCCAGCCCGTACAGTAGCTGCGGCTTTTATCTCTTTGGCTTTCATCTCCTATATATTCTCTTAAATATAATTAAACCTGTCACATCATTTTCTCCTTTCTCACTTTCTCTCTGAAACAAAATGCTAATGCACAAATTAGGAACTTTAAACAAAGACAGTTCCAAGAAGCAATAAAATAAATTTGTGACATTTCAGCTCCATCTCGGACATCATTTCCCAGCAAACACAGTGAATTCCATCCAAGCTAACTCCTTAACCAGAACTTTTTATTTCACTTTTCCTAGCACAATGTATTTTACTGCAATTTCTCTTAATGTCTGACACTGCTAAGCTCAAATTGGGAGTGTGACCGCTAATATCTTCCTTCTCCTCACACAGCATTAAATGATTTTGACAATGCTGGCATCCAACCAAAGCACAACTCTCGCTGACAAACTGCACAAACTCCATCTTGTGGTTTGCCCCATTGATTAAACTCATGAACAGATCTGTAAGGAAACACCAGATTCATTAAACAACAATGTTGGACATTATTCCAAAGTTTTAACATAGGTTGAGGAGAGTAAGGCTGAACTTGGCCACTTAAAGAACCACATCCAAGCTCAGTGTCTGAGGAGATACTAAGTGCACAATATCCTTAAAACCCAGGTGGGTTTTTTTTCCTTATCACATATGGAGTTTTGCATAAACAAAAGAAACAGAAGTCAGGCTACTTTTCAAAGCTGTTTTACACTGTCCTTAACCTGAATTCATTCCACAGAACTTTTGTACCTCCACCAAGGATTCCCCTTATAGCTACTTACTAGTAGTAAGATCTTTCCTAGCATTTCTAATTGCAACTTCCCATTACATTCCAAATATTTGCGGGTTTATCCTCGCAATACTTCCTCCCAACCATAGCAGCAAAAGCATTACCATCTTACAGATGAAGTCCCGAGGCACAAAATGATTACATGATTTACCCACCGCTGCAACAGGATTTTGAAGCACAGCCAATTTTTATCCCACACTGAAAGACCGCTTTTATACCTATGCTAGGATCCTATGCAAGGAAAAGAAAAATTAAGATAGCATGTTAGGAAAGACAGCTGGTATGACTGGCTCAACCGAACCTAACAGTTTACATGAAAGACTAATAAATTACATAAAAGAATGATGAATTCTATGAAAGAACGATGAAACCACTGAGTGTACTGTGCTGAGTTTCATTAAAAGTGCACTTGCTTTAGAGGAACGGATGACTCAGAAAGACAGAAGCTTGGCTGCTTATGGTTTACACTGTAACAGATAAATCACAAAATGGGATACTCACAGAATCACCGAATGGATAAGATCAGAAAGGGCTGTGCTTTATCTTGGCATGCCTTATGAACAGTTTCTGCAGAGTTTCTCTGAAAACTACCTGAGCAGGGTGTGGACAAGTTACTAGTCCCGTCCAAGTGACCTGAGCCAGGTGAGGGCAGCAAGGATGTGTTAGGTTTGCTGTGCCTGGGCAGTTTTAGTGGGGTTGCATTAATTCTGGTGCTTCCTAGACCCACTGGGGCAATTGCACACATGCAGAATCTTTGCCATGATTCTGAATGCAGCTATTAAAATCAGTCAAATGTCAGGTCTAGAAATTAGTCTAGAATTAATTTATCCATGAGAAGATTATGAAATGATCCATTTGGGTTTATGAATACTTACATGAAAGAAAAAATACAGGACTTTGGATGTTTCTTTAAGCTAATAAGAAAGCATGGCAAGATGCTGCCAGTGGATGGAAACAGAAACTACATCAATTTCAGTGATTTTAACTGATGTGATTCTTTCACCTTTAATGGGAGTCTCAGGGTTTAGGGATTTTGCTTAAGTCTCCAGCTCCTGCAATTATTTCATTACTAGCATATCTGAAAAAAATAAAAATAAAAATTGATTTCTATCCCTCAGTAGCTGCACACACAAAAATAACCTGAATACTGAAGTCACTACTACCAGAAAAAGAATACAAATAGACCCATCCCTTTTTATGCATGATGTTGGCAATGGGGAGAGTAAGTTGGAAATGAATCACGCAACCGTTTTAAGTGAACATGGGAGCTACATGGGAACAGCTTACATAGATGAGTTGCTCCGTTAACTTGGAGTCTAGTTTGCATGGATACCTCTAATAGAAAAAATGCTAACTCAAATTTTTGGACATGCAAACATCAGAGATGCATTGGCCTGTTGTTGTGCAAAAACTTGAATTAAATGCCTGTCATGATTCTTTCTCAGTGGAAGAATATATCTATATTATATATTTCATTTTATATACTTTCTACATATACATGAATGCCAGCTCCATGTCCCACTCACAACGCATCTCGGAGACCCTGTCTGCCTCACACCGCGCATACCCCACAATACATGGCTGGTGTGTTCTCTGAGGATTGTCATCTTCCTCTCAGCCACAGATCTTTGATGCAGCTACTTAATAAAAGCTTTAAAAAAAAAAAAAAAAGGATAGAAAAAAAAATTAAACAAAACTAGAATGAAAGGAGGAATGAACATGCCCAGAATGAAAGGAGAAATAAACAAAGCCCAGCATCACTGAGAATGTGCAACCACTCCAAGTTGCACAGTGTTTTACAGACAAATGAAGGCTAGACAAGTGAGCACAGCAACAGTCTTAAACACAGCACATTCTCTTTTTGGAAAAAAAGAAAAAAAAAGGAAAAAAAAAAAAAAAAGACATAATCCAGCCCTGTTAGCATATGTTGTATAAGGGTTTTCTTTCGGTCATGTCAGACATTATCTGATGTAACAAGTTTTGTCAGCAGCGTGATGTGACAGCACAACACGGCATGACAGAACCTCAAAGGAGGTGATTGTTTCAGGTGTGTTTTGTTTAGAAACACAATCTTTTCACTGGTTCTCTTCTTTGAAATAGTGCCAGGCTGGAGCAGACTCACATTGCTGGAAGACACAGATATTTTTGCAATGCTGACAAGATGTTCCTTCTAGACACACTCTGCAAAGCATGCAGGATTGTCACATGTGTCTCATTAAATGAACTGACATTCTGAGGTAGCTGCACAGGTTATTATTTATAGAGCCCTACTCTTACAGGTATATACATCAGATGGTGCCAAATACTATGCAGGATTATCCGTACTTTTCAGAGCTGTAAATCTGGGCATGGAATATAGTCAGTCTGGAGAGAGAACTGAAAGGGTGAAGTATAGTCAATGGAGAAAAAAAGGACGTGAACTATTTGTGACTGCCATCTTAAGGCTCTGTTTTGCAGATCACTGCTCATTTGTTACAACCTTAAATTCTCTTATTTGCCCTATCTAAACTGCAGTGTTCTTGCCTGATGTCCTTGTATTGTACTTGGACTACGGCTGACATCTTGCTCCATTCCAGCAAAACCAATCAAGTATTTACCAAGGACTCATTTGAGGAGAGAAAGTGAGAGTCATGTTTAGTTCCTTATTCTCACAGCAAAGCATCTGGGGAAAGATGCAGAAATAGAGGATAAGGTTAAAATAATGTGGACTTCTTCTGGGGGGCCATCTTATTAACTGGTGCAGTTACACTAAAGCATAAAAATAAAACAGCACAAGTTGCATGTGATGGAAAGGGTCTTAGAAAGCCACTGAGATTTGTGCAATACAGGGTGCCCAAAACAGATGAGAGAGGAGGCCAGGGACCTAAAGCAATACACATGCTGTGCTTCAGCTCAGTTCTTCTGTCTTTGCATACTTTGTCTCTTTACTATATTCTGGCATGGTTTACTCCATGCCCTTATTTCTAAATATAGAAATAACTAAATGAAATAAATCTTTTGTTTCCTGCTGCCCTTCGAAGCCCTGAGCATCTTCAACACCCACTGGAACCAAGGAAACCTTTCAAGAGCCGCTCCCTGTACAGTAACAGTTATTGATGTAAATTGCATTGATAGTGCAGAGAAAGTCCAAAGGGGAATTAGAACTTTTGTCTTCATTGTGCAGCCAGTGCTGTACCAGCTACAGCATAAAAGCAGCCATGCCAGATCCTTAATTACATTCAGTGGTTTTTTCTCAAAGGCCTTGACAAACAACTACACGCCTTATTTGTCAAGAGAGATATGATTGTTAGCAAGTCAGATCCATAATTTTTTATGAGCTTGACATGTTGTTTCTGCTTTCACTGATTAATGAGATAGTGCCCCTTACAGTGGGTCACAGATTAGATTCTGTAAAAGAGGACATTACAGGTTTACAGCTTTCAGGGGGAAAAAGAAAAAAAAAAGAAAAGAAAAAAAAAATGAGTGGAGCGTACAATGGGTATTGACCAGCTTCCTTTGGGACTCCCTTACTACAGCACCAGTGAACAAATGATCATCCCTCAAAAATGACTGATACTGTGATCTACAAGGCAGATACATTCAGGGTCCTTTCATCAGGGAGAGTTTATTGCTACTGAGTCTTGCATAGAAACTGAAGAGGGGCTTGGTACGCAACCCCCTGTATGCAGTGTCCTTGGGAACCAGAAAGAGCCTCCCAGAAATGAGCTGGCTTTCAGGTGTCTCTTCACCACTTCCAAGATGGGATCACTTCAATGCATTACTTGTAGCATAACAAGATGGAGAGCCTCCTGAAACCATCTCCATTACACAGTGTGCCATAGCTATAGACAAGACGTGGTGCTTAGTGATCTCCTACAGGATATTCATCTGATGTCAGTACAGTGCTTCCACTTTTTCAGGCTGTTAAGGTAAGAATCGCTCTTACCATCCACCATAGTCCAGTAATTCTACAGAAATGATTGGTCTTAATTATATGATACGATGGTTAAATATGCTCTCTTTTTAATCACTGTTTAGACAATTTATTTGATGTACATTCAATCTAATGGGCAAGTACTTTCTAAAGTAAACAAATTAACCAACTCTTGAAAAACCTATACAAAACATGATTCTACAATCTGCTTGTAGCGCATTAATCAAGTACCAGAGTAGGCAAATATTGATATGTAATCTAGTCTTGCAAACTGTCCGCAAATAAAGACATACAGTTTCAAACAGAGCTTTTCCATATCTGACCCTAGGACCACGCTTAATTGTAAAGCAGGGAAACATGAGCTTAAGTCTGCTCTTCTTAATCACCTGAACTACAAAGCTGAAAACATGCATCAATAATAGCTTGCAATTAAAGGTAGTATCACTGAGGAGGGAGCAGTGCTTCAGAGCAGACAAAAACAGGAGGGAAAAGCAAATGCTAACACCAAAAGCAGCCTCCTGACCATTGGACTGCTTTTGTGCATCCTGCCTGAACGCATTTCTAGGTAGGCTGGCAATGACTGCAATGGTCTTAAGGGCAAAACTGCGAACTGTAGGGTGTTCAACAAACCATACAAGCCAATCTGAAACCCGAGCTCAACACTGTTAGCAAAACTAACTACAATAAGTAATTACAAAGAACGTGCTGTAGGCAGAAAAACATCAACCTCTACCATGGCAGGAATAGAATGCTTTAAAATATCCTGATCCCATCTAAAGGAAGGCAGTGAAAAAAAAATGGTGCATTTTCTCACATTGGGTGTAGGTGGCAAGGTGTTGGCAGCCCCCACCCCTCTCTATCTCTCAAGGAGGGGAGAGCTAGAGGGCCTGGGAGTGAAGAAGTGAAGTTGAGCCTAGGAAAAAGTGAACAGGGGGAGGTATTGTTTTAATTCTGTCTTTGTTTCTCACCCCCCAAGTCTATATTTACTGACAATAAGTGAATTTTCTCCAATTCGGGTCTTTTTTTTTTTTTCCCGTGATGGTAATCAGTAAGTGTCTCCCTATCTGTATCTCAACCCATGAGCTTCTTCATCCTATCTTTTCAACCTGTCCTATCAAGGAGGAGGAGTAACAGGGCAGCTGGGTGGGCGCCTGGCTGCTGGCCAAGGTTAACCCCTTCACACATGCACATTGACACTGTTGGATCCAAGAAAGAGTAAGGATCAAGTTAGAGCCCAGGAACCCAGGTGATGCTACCAGCACCTGCAAATGCATGAGGTTTGCTAACTTTCTTAGTAAACCATAAGATACATGGCTGGAAAAGCAGTTCTGGCTGGGTTTTGAGGTAAAGAGATTACAGCCAAACCAAACCATACATCCCTTTTCACCTCCCGAGAAATATAAACTTGTTTCAACTTGAGTTGAAACGTGTCTTATTTCCTAAAAGAAACTAATGATTTGTGGAGAATCCTAATTTTCGCTTTGGTTAGACATACCTCTTGCATTGTAACACATAGAACAGGCGTGCTCTTCTCTTTTCTGGTCAGGACATTTGTTTGATATTCACACGGTTGAACCACTCATATGCATGACATGATTTGTTACCCTATTGAAGGTTTAAACACAATTTACGACCCTACAAACACCTGCTTTATCTGACTCCCAATCAATAAGTGGCAAATGGTGACTTGTAATGTTTACTTAAAATAATTTGACTTAAATACCTGTTACCCTATTGTGAAGGTCAAGAACTAGATGCATAAATCTTCTAGGGTGCATGTGCAAAACACCGAGATGCAATGGAACTAAAGGAAATAAATTCACAGTGCAATAACGAGAGATTATACCGTTGAAACCAGTATGATTGATGAGTTTTATCAGAGAAGAATTGCAAAAGCTCTCTGCTTTCTTTTAGAAAAGGATTATGGGTATCAAAACCTCAGAATTTATTATTCTGATAGATATCATACAGGAGGAATTTCAAGCATCTTTTATCATAGCGAGGAGAGCCTTTGTATGAGGACAATATGCATTTCAAACAGTCAATATTCATTTCGTTTTTCTTCATTAGAAGAAAGCCAAATGTAACCATGGTTGTCTTGCTAGGCAATGTTTTTTCTCCTGTGGAGTTTGTCCACAAGGCCGTAACAGGAACTGTCTTTGTAGTCCATGCCAGGATGCCTTTTTCTACCAGACTCCTGCAAACTAAAACCTTCCTGTGTCTTACTTCAGAGCTGCTGCATTCCCTCACTGCTGTAACTTCTGCTGGTATACGCTCTGTCCCATCGTGCTGCCGACCAGTGTTGCTTTTGCATTTGTGTGCAAGAGCAAGGCCAAAGAGTCATCTTCCACAAACAAAAATTTTAATCATTTCAGGAAATGTGGGTTCCTGGGTGTGGGGAAGGGGAGCAAGAGGGCAAAGCTGCCTGCACAGCCCCTTGAATAAATTAGAAGAGCCTCGGGGCTCCTAGAGGCAGTTCAAGCAGCAGGAGCTATCCACACGCTGCCCCTTGCACCAAAGGCCCATAGAAGTCAGAGCTCAGGACATCCTGCTCTCTGGATTGAACAGCATTACAATGCCAACACCAGACACGCATTTCAGAACTGTTCTCTAATTGCACTGTGTCTGGCTCCTGAGTGCCTTCCTTACACTCTGCAGACAAACTGATTTACTTTGAAAAAGCATGCAAAAGGCACGCCTCATTAGAGGCTCGATTCTGCAGCATGCTCAGGGCCTCGGTGTCTCAGAGCAGGTACTCAGCCGCCTGCAGAACTTCCCTCAGTGATGCTATGTGCCAGCCGAAGACATCAGCATCATTACGCTCTGTGCAAAGTGCACTTGTTGTAATCAAGAGCGAACCAAAGCTTCGGGCTGCAAATTGGCAACTTTTTCACCTGCAAACCGTAAACAGAGGCTGTGCAAACTGCGAGCCGTGGATGAAGGCTTTCTGAAGTCCCTAGGGAAAGAAAAAGAAAAAAAAAAAAAAAAGCCTTGTTCCAAAAATAACACAACATGCAAAGCAGCTGACAGAAACAAGGACAGCGAAAATAAGAAATCAGGTTTCTGAGAATGTCAAGGCAGCTTCCCCATCAGCTCTGCATCTGCGTATTTCACAGTGTTGAAATTTACTGTGAACAGCTGAATTTTCAGATTCTCCTTCATGATTTATTTCTAACCAGGCATTTCTGTAAGGATTTCTGATCATCAGTTTACCCTTTAATAAGGTATGTTGTTTGGGAACTGCACCTACTCAACTATGCTTCTCTAGCCTGAGATACTGTGCACGGCATTATTACCCATCAACAGGGATCACCACGCAGTGACAGAGAAAATAGCAAGGCAGCAGAAATCAAGAAGAAGATTTAACGTAGGTAGATCTGAAGGGTGAAAGGTTGCATCTTATCTCCAATATTTCCAGGCTGTTGTTTTAAAACACATGTAGCTTGTTCGCAAGATGTCAGTTTTTATTCTGGCTTGTTTTAATGATTGTCAACTATACCGAGTATTTTTTAAGCAGAAAGCAAAAGACGGTGATCATTAGAGCCTCGCTTACTGGCACTGGAGGTCATTAAATAATTATCATTTTCCAGTCTGCAGAGCCACAGCACTGACATCTCTGTTATTCTACGTACAGTAAAAGAATCCCAGTCAAGTGTTCAGTTCGTGTAACACTTAATGAGTTTGTAGCAGAGCCTTTTCCACATCTGCTCTACTGATAATATGCACATTAGTTGATACAACTAGATCATGCTTAGATAGGACAGCTACTTTCCAAAGAGATCAGTTTGTTAATTGGCAGTGCCTTCCAAATACAAAGTTTACCTGAATCTTCTTTTGTGGGTTGGTCTGCCCCTTTCTAAGATGGAGTCATAAGCCAGAACAAAATAAAAACTGAGTCACATTTTTGCCATGGATTCATATTTGTATTGTTCTTTAAATATCTTTGCGATTTTTCCAGTTTCTCTTTCCTGATATTACTATTTATTACTCTGTAATCTTTACATTATTTTAGGATGATATATTAATAATTTAGGTCCCTATTCTCTACATATTTCTATGGCTAAAGTGAGTCTAAGATGATTCCTTGTGGACTGTGCTATTATTTTCACCATAGGAAGATATGAAGCTGAAATTTCCAAAAGAAAGTGATGGTACTTGGTTTCTACATGCTACAGATGCTAACTGGGATGCAGCCTGTGTTGGTTGTTCTTTGTCGTTGCAGCATCTATTGCTTAACAGCAAGGTTGTTATCTGCATTTAATTAGCAAAATGACTTTAAATTTCATTCCAGTTTCTTCACCTGTTTGTTCCAAAGGCAATTCAATGGAAATTAATTTGAAAGTGATAGAAGGTAGGGTGCTGTTTTTCAGCTGCATCTGATTGCAATGCAATCTCTTTTCTTTTTTTTAAAGAAGGAAATGTTAACTGCCTGTGTCTGTACGTGCACATCTTATCCCAACCCAACTGGAAGAAGCAGCCCTGCCACTGCTTTTCCAGAGATGAGCGTTGGAGTTAACGTGTGCCCTGCTCCATGGCTCCCTGCTCGCCACCTCACGCAGTTTTGCAGGGAGGGAACACTCCCCTTCCCATCCTGCACGGGGAAGCCCACAGCAGCTCTCACCGGCTGCATTAGGTTGACAAACTGCACAAGCATTAATTACTGTCTACATCCATTTGTGTGCTAAATCTAGCCGCTCTCTGTCTTAGGAGAAAATTGCATAAGAAATCAATAAGCTCAGGGAAAATGGCTATAAAAATACAGTTCTTTAAGTGGAAGGAAAGTAAATTGCCCATGCTGCTCAGGTAGTTCTGGATTTGTTGCCTGTTTCCATATGAGAGATTTCTTTCCCAATAACTTAAGTCTTAGAAATTATTGTTAGTCAGTGTAAGCTTAAAAGTCTGATGCATTAATCTTTATATATGTTCCCTTCTATTGCTTCTTGCTTTATTTATGGAAATCATTTTGCTGGAGTAATACCATAAGCTATACAACTTGTTTTCATGAGGAGCTGAAGTTTTAAAGAATAGCTCAAAATAAAACTAGACATGAAATATAATTTGAAAAGCACCACATAACAATTACAAATATTTATTACTTACAGTAAATATTGCTCCGCTTTCTATGTAGGTGAAGCTTTTTAATACCGCTACAAAGCACTATTTATACATCTTCTTTGTCATTTAGGAGTTTAAAACCTCTCAAGTGCCTCCTCCTCACTTGGAGAATTCACAGGCCACCCGTATCTTTTAACACATCACCCATCTAAGTAACAGATTGATTTCTCTGAAAATGAACTCAGACTACAGGTGAGAGCTTTGCCCACAGCATAGATAGCGGTATTATTTTTAGATAGACACACACACATCTGTTTGTTACAAAATTTAAGTAATGAAACCTCACTTGAAAATAATATACAGCAAAATACAATATGAAAGGTCACTATTTATGTCCTGTATCTCACCAGCAATTCTCAAACTGGTTGGATTTTTTAAGACTCACAGTCTACTCCAGGCTCTTATAAAATGGAGCCAGTTGTTTCAAAGAAAACCATCGGAGGAAAAAGTACTGTAAATGTCATAGTGCTTACAGTGCCTGGTCCATGAACTAAATAAAGCAGATTATGAAATGTGTGCAAATAAATCGAGCCTGATTTGCATCTGCATCTCTGGAGCTAGGTGTGCAAATGGCCATCCTTATGCACTACTGTTGCACCTCCAGGTGTAATCAGAGGTCCCATATCAGGTGTGCAACACCTCTTGTATGAATGCGGTATTTTATGAAAACTGTCTCCAAAACCTCTGAAGAGCTTGATGCAGAAGTACTAGGGCGAAGAGGAGGAAGCAAAGAAATTGTGATTTACTTGTCATCCTTAGGCCTCCCTCTAAACTGTGTTGCTAGCAATCACACAGGATATCTGTTACTGTAACACTACAATACAGACACAATTTTTATCTCTAAGTGCTCTTTTACATACAATGGATGATGTCAAAAATTTATCAGGGTATTCTACAAGTATTTCAGGACTGAAATACTCTAGTAGGAAGCGAAAATTTTGATCCATTGGATTTACAAATGCTGAAGGATTTGTGCACCTGCTTGTCTTAGGAACACAAAAAATATCATCAGCCACCTCTTATGTGGATATTCATAGAATCATAGAACCATAGAATCATTAAAGTTGGAAAAGACCTCCAAGAGCATCTGGTCCAACCATCCCCGTACTACCAATATCACCCACTGAACCATGTCCCTAAGCACAAGGTCCAACCTTTCTTCAAACTCCCCCAGGGGCAGTGACTCCACCACCTGCCTGGGCAACCCGTCCCAATGCCTGACTGCTCTTTCTGAGAAGAATTTTTTCCTAATTTCCAACCTGAACCTCCCCGGCATAAGTTGAGGCCATTCCTCTAGTCCTATCACTAGTCATCTGTGAGAAGAGGCCGACCCCCAGCTCCCCACACCTTCCTTTCAGGTAGCTGTAGAGAGCAATGAGGTCTCTCCTGAGCCTCCACTTCTCCAGACCAAACAACCCCAGTTCCCTCAGCCGTTCCTCACAGGACTTGTGCTCCAAGCCCTTCACCAGCTTCGTGGAGATCCTTTCCCCCAGGTCCTTTTCCTCTGCACAGCTTTCCAGCCACTCTGCCCCAGGCCTGTAGCACTGCATGGGCTGGTTGTGACCAAAGTGCAGGCCAAAGTGCACTTAGCCATGTTGAACCTCATCCCATTGGCCTCTGCCCATCGACCCATCCTGTCCAGGTCCCTCTGCAGGGCCTTCCAGCCCTCTGGCAGATCGACATTTCCCTCCAACTTGGTGTCGTCTGCAAACTTACTGAGGGTGCACTCAATTCTCTCATCCAAATCAATAAAGATATTAAAGAGGACGGGCCCAAGTCAAGAACAAATGTAAATCTCTAAAAGATCTGCATTATAAATGACACTCCCTGATCCCTCACCCCTGCCTCACCACAGTAAAAGGGCAGATGTTAATCCCAGAATCAGTTTGCTAGGCTGCTAATTGAAATACTCAGTTAGTGAAACATGGCAAAACCTGCATTTTCTGATTTTCTTTTGAAAGGAATGGAAGAAAATGACAAATGAATAAAGCATTTAAGTTGTCATAAAAGTAGCACAAATCTGATCCATACCCAGCACTTAGGAGTAGGTTTAGAAACAGCCTCACTTTGTATTTGTCATTAGCAATTTAAGCTTTGCAGGGATTGATCAGAAACCAGAATCTAAACATGCTCATTTCAGTGTCAGATAGCAGCATTAACATCCTAATTAATTAGCTTACAAAACACTGGGTAAACAGTTCAGAATACTTTTAAGCCTCTTTGCAAATTGGTTTGTACTTTCAGTATCAATAAATTAATAGGGCTTTTTATTCTTCTTTGGCCCTGCAGAATATTTTACAATAGCATGTCTCTTCTTCACTTCAAAGGTTAACATTTATTATCCTGTGCATTATATAAGCCCAGTGGCACAAGTTTATGTCATGAAATGCTTTGTGCTAAACACCATCTAGTTCCCCCAGGGAAGACGTGGAAAGTCCATTTAAGTAGGATTTTAAGAACAGGTTATACAAAGATCAGTCAGGAATGGCTAGCACAACACCTCTGCAGGAGCTGAATTCAGCGTCTTTCTGTCATTAGCCCACAGACTGCTAATGACTGCTAAAGATCATTAGAAACTGCCTATAAAATAATTTAAAAAAATACAACCAAGTTAATAAATGATTCCCAGTTACACGAGCAACAAATACTTTAAATGGAAGGAAACAAAACTAAGAAATGTATGCTCAAATAACAGTTAGCCTTCCAGCTTGAGCCTGTAGATGCTCTCCAGATGAATATGCTGCAATTTTAGGGTTAAAACAGGAATTTCCATACTCCTGTATGAGAACTGTGAAGATGAAGTACACCACTCCAGCTGGTATGAAGAGATAGCTTTCAAATTCCAGTGCTGGAATATGCATTGGAGTTGTAGGGGTACGAGTTTGTATTTTAATAAGGAGAAAGATTGAGTGCTAAATATTTCCCACAACACATGGCTGAACTTTGCAGACACTCACATCACCAAAGACAGCGCCAGAAAAGCAATGGAGTAACTACCTGGGTTGAACAAATGCACATTGTCTGATCTGAGGGATTTTAATGTAAATTTCCAACAAAGATTGCAATCCTGTAGCTGGAGTAATCCTTACCTGTGCCATGTTTACTGCCTGCTGTGACTCCCCCAGACCCGGTGCACTCCCTCTCCACCACTCCTGGTGCACTTCCCACCACCTCTGGTCCCTTCCTCCATGCCCAGCATCCAGCAGACCCTGCCTAGCGGCACGTGTCCAAGGAGGAAACCAGCCTATTTTCTCCACGTACCCTGTGCACTGTCCCAGGGATACAATATACAACACCTTGCAAATGACCTAACAGACATTAAGGACATGCATGCCTTCACACAATTTTGAATGGTCAATTCTGAAAGACCACAGACTCACAAAAAACTGATAATAGTAATAATAAAATAAAATAATAATAATAATTAAAAAAAAAAAAGAAGCTCGTCAAGTGGTTGCAGTGCCATGAATTGCTGTGAAATAGAATATTCCCTATTTCAGACCTGTGTTCTTTCTGATACTCCTCCTGACTTCTCCAAAAGGATTTGATGCTTAAAACTATCTTCTGGATATTATTTGCCTTTGTTCATTATTCAGTATTGCATGCTATCAAATTTGAAACAGTTGTGGTTTTGTTTGTACATCTCCTTGCACGATAGGGCATGATGAGGACCAATTCCTACAAGCTACAGTCACGTAAACAGTGTTTAATGACTGGAACAGTTTGTGCTCATCTTTGTAGTGTATTCGGGCTATACAAACATTTTTACAAATGCCTGGCAGCTGGCAAAATACTGGTAAATAATGAATAATACAACTTAGTTAATAACAGAAAACCAAACACATTGGTTTTATTACAAATCAGCTGTTAGTACTTGCAAAAGCAGTATCTTTCCCCATATTGCTAATTACTTCAAAACATCAAAGGCTTTGAGCACTCTAAATTTCATAGCTTAATTACTCAGATAGAGAGAGATTTGCATTTCAGGTAGACAGACCCACTGGAATTAGACCACTGTTATCACTTTATTTTTGACACCTAATTACAAATAAGTACTTTAGGTCAGATGACTGGTTGCATCCAAGATCTGCTGACATGGCAGAAGTGCAGTAAAATAAGGGCAAAGTCAGCTTAGAGCCATCTTTGAGAACTCCCACAGCTTGGCATAATTTAGAGTTCTAAATATGTCTGCAATAATCTTCTGGAAGCAATTATTGTAAGCAAAGATATTGGCATTTCAGCAGCACCCAAGCCACTCCATCTTCTCACCAGGCACTTTTACACCCTGTGAACAGGGGTTGTCCCACTGCCAGTCAAAGCGCCCTGCCTACTTGGTGCATGGATGGGAGCTTTGCAAGCACAGCCTTCTACTTGATAAGGAGACTAGAATCAGACAAGAACTTTGTTTGAGGTCATTTTGATCGGGAAATCATGGTACAACAGTGAGCTTACAGTCTTCCATTGTTGATGGGGGCAGTTGGCCTAGTCCCCTAGCTAAGAAGAGATGCTTCCAAAGGTAAACTTCAGTCAAATTGCATCTAAGTACTGAGCCCACCAACTGTGCCTAGAGGCACTGCTTCTTAAGGATTAGTTACATTTTCATTTGCATCCCGCAAATTGACAGCCGGCATCCACAGCATGCAAAGTTGCTTCATCTTCCTCTTTAGATGGCGGTACCGAGAGCCAGTGGTTAAGCAATGGAAGTTCATTCAAAAGTAACATCTGTTTGCACTTCAAACCTCCAGTCACACTGTGGTGTTTGCTTTTCATCAACAATTTAGCTGTGAAGAGCAGGGGCATTTTGTATACTTAAGAATTTGCTCATGCAAAATACAGAAGCATTACTTGTAAGATCTTGAAGAAAAACCTCGTATCAAATCCCATTTTCTAAATTCTCATTTGTATTTAAAGTGTATACGTCTAACATACTTCCACTTCTTGTCTCTTGTCTGAGCTTTTGTTAATCAGACAGCATGTGCTGTTTTGCACATGAAAAGCGTACTTCTGCAAAACTAGTCTTCTTCAGTTCTTTTGGCTTGTGCTGATCCATGGTACAATGGTTTCATTGACTCTACTACACGGTGCTACAGCACCGACCAAATTATCTGTTTTCATGTGATAACTAGATACTAGAGATTCTGTTTGCTGACTAAAAGACAACTTTTGAGAGCATCTCTGGATAACACACGTGCAAGTCCCTATGGTCCAAGCTACAGAGATGGATCTAGTGGCAGAGAGTTTAAAGGAGCTGTGAAAATTTTATCAGTTGTGTGTCTGGAGACAAACTTCTCATTTTCACAGGGAATACTGAGATTAGAGCAGTAGAGATGCCCAAAGTACAGTGGAGGTGAAAGTGCTTCAGAGGAAATTTATACCTGTAACCTACAGGGCTGATCTGCATCATCCTCCACACAGCTTTGCTGATGTTCTTTGAAGTCCTTCTTAAGGGAAATGCTGAAGTAAGGAAGGGCAAAACTATAAAAGAAGAAAATAAATTTTGAACGCTAACTATTTTTAAACGTTCTTCGGGCTTCAACCAAGATTTCCAAAGGTGACCAGTGGATTTATATTTCTCATTGGCAATACAGCAAAAGGCTCTGATCTTCAGAAAAGTGCTGAACCACCCAGAATATTTAATGTACTACTGTACACTCTTGGAAAACCAGGCCACTCTCTGCACAAATGTGATAAACTTAAAAATACTAGTTTCATTTTACTTCTTTTTTTCCCCCATTGAAACTTCTTTATTTTGTCACAGACAGCATAACAAACACTTCATTCCTACTATAAATAAAAAAATAACAAATAAAAATGCATATTTTGCCCTGAAGATCCATGCTTAGGGTTCTATAGAATGCAGGTATTCTTTGTCCTATGATTTCTATATAGCTGTGGGGCTTGGGCTATTAGGTCTTTGTTGGTTTGTTTTTTTCTGAGACCGCACCTTCAAAAACTAGCTAACGAGAACTCAGAAATGATAGAAAACATCTCACTCCTGAGTGAATTACGCAAGTTTAAGGATATTATTAAGTTCAGAGTTCAGAGCAAGAAGAAGAGGTTAGATAAACCCCTGTGCCTCCTTTCCTCTTCCTAAGTGAATAAATAAATAAATTAAAAGATAAATCAAATTTGCAGTTCACAGTCACTGCAATTAAAAAAAAAAATCTATTTGTATTGTTGAATGATGACATGTCACGGAAGCAAACAGACCCAGAGAAGAGTCTACAGGCACGAAACAATTTTTCAAATACGGGGCACACAATGTCCTTCTGTTCTGACTGTTCCGTATTGCCTTCCCAGAGGAGGATCTCAGCCCAGCAACTGGTGCTTAATTAGGTTTCATTTTTGCTTTGCTCTTGCAGTTCACCTTTAAAACTTGAGAGACATTTCATCAGGTAGGCCAGAAGGTGCTGGAAACGGTGCTCTGTGCAGTCTGCTGCAGACCCTTCCACAGAGTCAGCAGTTGTGCAGCTCCTTCTCTCCACCCCAGTGCCCCTGGGGATTTCTCAAGGACAGGCAGTCTATTTTTTTCCTTCGCAGTGTCCGTTTCCACCCTAATTACTTTGAACCAGGCTATAAGGATTAGCCAGATCCCTTCGGTAAGAGGCTTTGCAGAAAGAGTGACCTCCCACCCTCCCAAGCTGCACGTGTGTAAGCTCAGCTGAAGCTATCTGGAGAAGTGAACATGTACACCTGCATTCAGAAATGCCACAGAAGACTACTGTAATATTTTCCCTTTAATCTCTAGAAAGCAGACACTGAATTTTTCCCTTGCACAATGTTTATACCAGTATAAATGCCACTAAAGTTAAAAAATAAAAATAAAAACCCAACATCCATAGGCCTAGCAGGAGAAAATGGGTCCCTGAATGTTCCCTACGTGGGCTTCAAGGTTTTTACGTGCTGCTTGTGATACTCAAATTATGCTGCCTTCTCATTTCCATATCTTGGTTACCGTTTTTAACAGGGTGCTATTAATCATCTAAACACTATTGACTTTTTTTCCTGTTGCAATCAATGATTTTAGCCCATCTTCTGGAAGTTTTGACTGCTTTTATAAGAGGAATACGCTGCTGTGACAGAAACCAGATTTGTTGCAATAGGATACCAAAATGTGAATGCAGATGAATGGGAAGCTCCAGGGCTGAAAAGATTTCCTGTGACAATGCTCTGGGAAGTTTGATAAAGCTGCGTGTGAGGTGGTTGCTGGAAGCTGATAAGGACTGAAAGTAGAGACAAAAAGGCATAAAGTGGGATTGTTAAACAGAACATACACGAAGTTCACAGAAAAAGGTAAAGCTTGAGAGGACATCAAACCGTGGCCCTGAAGTGGGTTCAGACTGCTGTATTCCATCATAATTTCTACTTAATGCTAAGATCAATGGAATTTCACTTTGGCTGTTTCAGAAGTTTCTTGTAAGAAAAATGCTGAGTTCTCACTCTGCAGCTGATCTTACTGTCCTGGCTATTCTGCAGAATAAATTTCCTGGGGACAGATTCCACTTCCCATTACCAGTCAGGATAACTTCAGGCTCCAGAAAATAAATAAATAAATAAATAAATCAACCCTGGATTGGCGCTGGTGCCATTCAGAGCACACTGTAGACCACAGTATCCTACCTGAAGCTTAGGGTCTTCAGCATTTTTTCTTCTGCTTTTAAGAATTCCTATTCTGAGTTGCCAGTTTTACTGATCATCACCCCCACCCAAAAAAATAAAAAAATAATAAAAAAAATCTCCTTCTTTTTATTGTTTTTGAAGCTTCTACTTCGAACAGTGCCACCATTATTAAACAAGTCTTCCTTACACTTTTTAGTAAAGGTACTTATTTTACAGGGATATGCTTCCTACCCACTTTTCAGTAGATAATGCTTGCATCAAAGTCTACTGAAGACCGAAAAGCTCTCTCTTTGACAAAGAACATAAAAATTTTATTATGACAAAATATTGCACATACACTACAAATTTGCACTGTATTTCCCAGTGCTCTTCTCTTACCCCTGCCACAGTGGACTTCATCCGCATCTGTATGTTATAGCAGACATAACTGCACACGAGTTTATCTGCATTTTAGCTGTCCTCTCCTGAGTTTCATCTAGTCTGTTAATTTCAGTTTTGAGATGAGAAGCCCCAAACTGCAAACATTTCTGACTGCCTTCTTACCAAGGATGCAGAAAAGCTGTTACTCAGAAAGAAGAAAAAGTGATTTATTTCAGTCACTCGTTCTTATCCTTAGCAGGCCAGGCTAAGCTGCACTAGGGACATTCACTTGTGTAGAAGGCTTAGCCAAATGTGGAAACTCATATACCATATTACGTCTGTGTCATCGATATTACTCCCTAATACACTAAGGATGGCAGAGTTAGAGAAATGTAATTTCTTTATAAGACATCTCATTCTTTTTTATATCTTTGTGTTGCTTTTGTAAAATGACTGTGGAGTCTCTTAACCCTTTCGCATAGTACACCTCCCATTAAATACCCCCCACACATTACTATTTCTTCTAAACCAACAAAGCTGAAGGAATGAGTGATGCAGATAACTACTGTTAAATACTAGTTCTCTTTAAACACTCTAAACCAGCGAGACACCCATGCCCACTTGCAAAGCACTACGTCTACCCAGTGGTGCCCTCCATCCTTACAGCCTCTCTCCCAGTTGCTGCCACGCCAATATGCCGCCAATGTGCCACCTAAAAGTGACGAAGCTGTATTTGTGCTATTTTACAGAGACAATGTTAAGAAAGCAGAACACAGTGCTGGCCAACCATCCCATCAAGAACCAGTGCCCGGGATTCATGGGACACACCACAGCCAAAGTTTGCCATGAATGAGGGAGCAAACCACTCTGGAGCAAGTAATGACACCTGGTTTGGATGATGTAATGCTTTTCGTCCAAGTGACCCAAAGCATTTTGGAAGCTAAGTACAAGCATTAGCTCAGCAGCTCAACGTTAACAAGTCATTTAAGGCTGTAAAGTTATATTGTCAATAGATCCTGGCAGAGGGGGGTTAGAGAATAATTGCAACTGCCCACATCCATTGAAATGGGATGCAGCTAGGAGAAAAATTACTAAGAAATATGTGACCAGAATCTGAACCTAAACAGCTATAATTTTTAAGAAGAATTGGAAACTAACATTCCCTCTGCTCTCCCAAAGATGACATTTTACGATGCTGGACAAGAACTTCAAATGATTAATCCATGATAGCAGGCTACAGCATTGACAGGGGATGACACACAGTAGTGTGAAATCTGAGTGACACTCTTATTTATTTATTTATTTGGCCTTCAGAAATACCATCTGTGTCTATGCCCTGGCAGATTCTTAGCTGGCAAAAACCTTTTACATGTTGTAACTTAGGTGTTGTAACAACTTTTCAGGATGATAGCAGTTACCTCTGTCACAATATGTTACTACCGTTTGTCACCGTCAGGACAAAATAACAGAGAAAGGTTGAAGGGAGCTGTATAAAATTCTGGTGAAATTGGACCATGCTATCCCCAAGGTACAAGCCACCCTGGAGTTAATAACCCTGGATTTTGCCTTTAGCAAAAAAAAAAAAAAAAGAAAAAGAAAAAAAAAAATCATAACCTTGTGTTCCATTCCCTTTGCTTGATTTTAGATTTGATTTCATTTTAAATGTACACCTATAATTTGCAGTCTAAGTATAAACTATCATATTGCATATATCCTTATTTATGCTGCAGCGTAATAAAAAGCTGTTGTCTGACACAGCTGATTGAAATCAAATAAACCATAAATTTAAAATGTTTGTATTTACTGTGACAGTTAAGGTGTTTGTATTATGCAGCAGAAATAACAGAAATCATAAATGACACTTGAATAGCCATGATACTATTAACCATGGAAAGCATCTGATCTATAAAAGTATAAAACTCCGCTATTTAAATATGAAATTTCAAATGGTCTTGTTTCCAGAAATCTAGCTTTGGTTTCACTGAAGTCAAATGTCTGTCGGCTTTAATGGTTCTTTGACTAGGGACTTCCTGGGGTATTTCTAAAGCTAAAAAATATAAATACAGGCACTTGAAAGGCTGAAAAACAGGTTAAGTCTCGCCACTTTTTTTCTGTTGCTTGTCACACCCACCTTTTTTTTTTTTCTTGTTATTATGGAATAGATTTCACATATGGATCAAACAATTACTATGATACACACACATTATGCAATGCAAATTGTACTCCTTCCCATCACAGACTTAACCCTAAATTAATACCAGGGCAGGGTAGGAGGCAGGAGCACAAGAAGACTTAATACTCCTGAAGTTTATTTTTTTATGTCTAATGTTTTATGTTGAAAGATTTCTTGAGAAGGTGCCCCACATGGAATATGTCTTTATTTTCACCGTAAATCCAGCCCTGAAATTAACATTTGTTTCAATCCATGGACCATCATAGGGGAAAGACAATGCCTCCACAGACAACTGTACTCTCCAAGATGTGAAATTCAGCAAACACTTATACTCCTGAAGCTACTGAGCTGTTCAAGCTAACCCCAACCCTCCAGATATCCAGGCAACCATACCAAAGCCTGAGAAAACAAGTCCACCTCTTCTGATCCCAGGCTTTGCTGCAAATTCACGGGTCTACACAACACAGTATGACTTCATGCTCTTGAACCTGTTGATTTTCTCCATGTAAGGTTCCCCTAGTCCTGACTATTCAGACCTAGGGAAAGACCACAGTGCTCTAGCTTTTAGGGCACTTATGCCTGTCTGTGCTAATCAGGAGTATAATCTTAAACTCTGACGTGAATTTGAGATCAGGTCCCTGAAGAGGCAGAAATCACTTAGGGATATTTCTCTACCTGATCAATTAAATAAAACAAATCAGCTTTAGAAGGTTCTCTGCATCTTCCCTCTGAAAGCCTAACTCTCGTTCATACCTAAAATTGCACAGTAACCAACATAATACTCCGCACTTCAACGAGAGATGCCGGCATCCCAGTAAAAGCCTTCTTTCTGTCTCTTCAAGAAGCCAAACACTTTTCAGCTTACTGGCCCATTCATTATAATAATTAACCAAGACCAGCATCTAGACTGCAGTTCAAGTTGTTGACAGGGGCTTATAAGAAATAGTGAAAAGGGAAGAAGTGTCTCTTGTTCTATAATTAGGTAAAAATGGAAGATGTAAAACAACCTGGTGTATTTCCAAGTCTTTGGGGGATTGATTGGAAGGCCACCCACTCTAATGATTTCCTGCTGCAATTCCATAAAAAGGAGTTTCCTCCTTATTCATTTGCATCTTTTTCTTGTCCCACTTTTTTTCAGTGGGATGATTTAGTACCAGTGTCCACTGGAAAAAAAAAAAAAAAAAAAAAAAAAAAGCCTGATTAATGTGCAGCAGCTGACATTATAGCATATACATTCATGCCAGTGATGGAAGAGCCTTGTGTAATTGGATCAGAAATGGAAGAAAATAATGAAAAATTTAAAACAGTCTTTGTCTTTATGCCTTACACTAGGATGGCTGGGAGGTCAGGGAGTAGGAAACAACTAGGGGCATTTTATATTCTTTCCTGGCAAAAATTTGTTTAACACAGGCCCATGATTAAAAAGGAAGTGGTATCCCACTGCAACACAGAGGTACAAGAGAGGGAATAATAAATTGGTGACATTGACAAGGTGTCATTTATTATCTGCTTTAAAATGTCAGGTCATGTCATTGCACTGAAATATTTTCTCTCTTGATGTATGTCTTACAAAGCAAGTTCAATGTTTGGCACTGTTCAATTTCAATAAAAGAAAACAGCTTTTAATCTGGAAAGCACAGTAACCAACAGGAAAATAAGGTCAATTCAAGGCTTCTATCTGAACAGTTTTTCACAAGCCTCTCAAAAAATCCTATTCTAAGTGGCCTAGTTCATCACAGAGCCCGTTCATCCTCACAGAGCCCTGGATGACACCTTGCCCTTTTTCCATTTTTATACTTTTAATTGTGTGTTTCTCTGATTTCAGTAGCAAAAAAGTCAAAAAGAAAGAAATGTTAATTTCTGTAGGACTTGAGTGTTGTGCTAAATAAATCAACTTCTCAATCAGAGAAACTATTAAGGGAACATTTCCAAAGCTGACATTAATTATATGCTGGAAATGCATATGAGGAATTAAAGTAAGCTGTGAAATGATATTGATGACAATATCCATTAAGGAAAGCAGACATCTTATAGGAGAAGAGAGAGGTTATTATGTTTGTGGGTTTTTGCATTAGTGGTGAATAAATAGAGATGAGTGAAATCCTCATTGCTAAAGCTTTTTTTTCTTTTCTTTTCTTTTCTTTTTTTTTTTTTCCCTCAAATTTATCAGAAACATAGAATCTGGAGAGGTGCGGAAACATACTGATAATGACATAACACAATTAAATTTCAAATTGAGTCACGGATTTAACTCACAGAACTTATTTGAAAAAAAAATGCAAATGGTAGTCAAGTGTTAGGGAAAAGGAAATAAACCTCGTTTTGCTTTGTAATGCACTCGCAAACACACTTCCTAATGAACCCGAGAGTTTGCTACCTCTTGAACCTTCTCTCCCAGGAGTACTTTATGTTACCACTGTGGGAAACACGCCACGACTATAAGCAATATTACAGGGCTGCGAGTCAGCAGCAGACCAAAACCTAACTCGTAGGACTTTTTATTGGTAGATTTAGACGAAAGCACCACAGCTCCTGACTTGCTTGTTCTTGGAGACAGAAAAATAGCTGAGGGAAGGAGTGGAACTGCAGAGAAGTCACAGTACGTACTTATGGTCAGATCTGGATCACTGGATAACTCTTTTTCACTGGGGCTGGTGGAGGGCTCACTGTTGTCAGAACAGCATTATCCGAGTAAGCAGCTGTAAAGCATTAGTGCATTTGAGTCTTTGTACAAGTCTGCCTTTTGCCTTATTTTTCTCTCCTCCATCTGTTTGCACAGTTCTCAACTTCAGGGCAGCATTCCCACTCAGGGCTTTAAAACCAGCTTCACCGACTTAACGGTGGCATTTGTGCTGATATGAGGGTGTGTTTCCTAAAAATAAAGATCCTTGCCCTGGCAGGATGTTCATGCAACATGGACATGGTGACAATACAAAGGGTGAAGGGTTTTGCTACTTGCTTGCCTTCCCCAATTCCTACTTCTCTACATTTTCTTCTAAAATCAGCTGATCTGTCCCCATCTGGAACCTAAATTTCAGTTTCTTCCAAAGGACCTTATTTAATATCTCTGGCACACTTTATCTCCACCAGTTACTCTGTATTCATCCAGAGGAAAAATTGGGTAGTACTGTAAGAATGAAGATCCTAAGGCGGTGATTTGGTCTTATTCTGCTTCCTCTGTATATCAGTAGCAACAAATAGCTCCACAGAATTCACAGAGTCATTTAGGTTGGAAAAGACCTTCAAGATCCTCAACTCCAAACATCAACCTGACCTAGTGAGTCCCATCACTAAACCATTCCCTTCAGTGTCACATTAATGAGCAGCTGCTCTTGTTTCCTATCATCCTAATGAAGATGAAATCCCAGTCCTGCCGACTGCTGTTTCTCCAGTTAGACCGCACCTCAGCACCAGTCATTTTCAGACAGTTCCTCCTTACCACAGCTCCTCTGGATTTATCCCCAAAATTGCAAGATGTGAGCAGTGGTGGAAGGGGTAGGAAGGAAAATCTAATTCTTTAAGAAATGGGGTGAAATAGCATACAAAAAGGAATTCTTTAGCAGGTGTGTATTAAATATTACTAATAATACCAATAAACCAGTTTGGCCTAGCTGCCTGGGCAATCACTGCTTTCAATGTTAATGGCTAGTTTATACAATGTAGTACTGTAAAGTCTAATTTATGACCAACGTCTCACAGAGCACACAGCAAGTTCTCTTACATTTTTCACATTTCTGTAGTCCAGCTAGATTATTTTTTTTTACATCACCTTGAGCTGAATGCCTTCAAGACACTAGAAAAAGCAAGCACTTTGAGTTATGTGGCAATGCTTCACTCCAGCTATTACAGTGCAGTTGTTTAGACTAGTAGAATAACAAATGGCCCAATTGTTAGCAAGGGACCAGGGACTGCCGGGCAGGGGGGATTATTGCTATTGTCTGTTGTTTAGTAGCTAGCATTTTGATTTGATGCCTGATGCAGACTCATAATTAAAATTTAATTTATGAGCACAAGAGAGAGACAGAGAAAATATGCACGCATTGCACAGTTGATGGGAAGAAAGAGACTTTTCTCTGCTTATGGACCAGTTCCAATGAGGTATTTAGGAAGTTGCTAGTGAGGTGGCACAGCTAAGAAGCTCGAGACTGAAAAACTCCAGGACTACAAATCTATTACAGTTCATGAAAGATCATCCGAAATATGCGTGTATACACTAAATACTAAAACTATAGATTAGATTAAGTCCTTTTGTTTCAAAAATTAGGACTTCTGTCATTTAACTGACGGAATGGTAATACAAAGTTTTTCCGGGGGATATATTTCAACAGTCTTAACCCACACATTGAAATAAAGTGCAGCTATTACCAGGAACGGTGGTAGCAAGACCTTACCACTCCTAAATGCAGCGCACCTGGAAATGTTCGTTACACAAAGTAAAATAACTGCAGTATAGCTTATTTTATATTTCTGTTTGAGAATATTTTGCATTATTATTGAAACGGTGGATATCACAGGATTTTAGGAGTGCCTGTCGCCTGTGAGGAAGCTGTGCTGGAGGGAGACGCCGCCATAGGTGTGCATGTGCCACAACTTCCAAAACACACAGAGTTTTATGGCTAATAGCTCCTTTGGCATTAAAAACAGTAAGATATTGCCACTACACTGCTGTATATTAATTGACGCATGCCCATAAACTCTTTAGAAGTTCGCTTATAGATTGGAGATCATTCAGACTTCCCGGCAATATTTTCTGACAGACAAATCATAAAAACTAAAACAATTAGGATTTACTGATGTGCAGCTATAGCACTGGACATTATTACCATTTCTTGGATGTATTAGGAGAAAAATAACAGGAAATGCCAGGCTGCAAACTGCATTGTGCAGACTTCACAGCATGCACGTCTCTCCCGGTCACTGTCCAGACTATGTCCTAGGGCATGTGGTCAGGGATTCTGTTCTCAGAAAGGTACAATTGATATAATAAATTGATATTTCTTGATTTTCATTATAATGGTGATATGCTCACCTTTTTCTCCTCCTGATTTCAGCTGAATAACTATTACTTTTCTGGCCTCACAAACTACTACTACTACTATTTATTTATTTATTAAATTTAACAAACTTTCTAGGACTGAGAATTAGACAGTGACCTATATATCCTGTGGATGCCAGATGCCTGCTGCTAATATTTGCTCAAAGAATAATTTTTTAACGAAACTAATTTGAATGAAAACAAATAGCTTTGAATATTGGCAAAAAAAAAAAAAAGGAAAAGGAGTTGCAAAATGAACTACGTGAACAAGAAGCTAAAATTAAAAAAGATGGATTTTTTTTTTTTTTTTTTTTTTCCAAGAAGAAACACACTTCTTTTATATGAATTTCAGTTATATACTTTTTTCAGTCCAAGACTATTTAGCTTCACATTTGGGCTATTAAATTTTTTGAAATTACATTTTGGCACTCGAAAAGTGATTTGAAAAATCCTAGATATTTTATTCCAAAATGGCCAAAATTTTGTACTCTGCCTTTCTTAAACTTGTGTTTTCTGCAGCGGTCATCTGCAAAGCTAGGTGAAATTCAATCATTATCATCATCATCTAATCACCCTGAAATCCTAATACTTAACATAGAAAGCTGTGAGTGATTGCTTCCAAATATTTTTAAGCTTTTCATTGGTTCTAACAATACAGTATTTCAAATGTTACTTGGAAACTAAGAGGAAAAACTTGCACTTAGAAACAAATATATATAAACGGCATTGTCTTCCAAGCATAGCTCCCTAAACAAACAACAGCAAGAAAAAATGGTACTTTAACTAACCTGAGATATCTTGTTTTCTTGAATTCCTACTGTCAAAATTCTGTTTAAAAAAATTTACTTAAACTATTAAGAACTAGGTACATCAAAACTCTATCAGGTGGAAGTAACAATCTTATTTTTTTCACATAAGTAATTTCTGCACCCTTCCTCTCTTAATCTAGATTCCACAAACCGCAGTATATCTTCTGGTTATTAAAATACAGATACTCTTTTCAAAAGACACCAAACCTTTCCAGGCGATATCTGTATACATGGCATTCTTAATGTTTTAAGAAGCTTTTTTATACAAGTAATTTTTCATATTGATATAAAAGCATTGTGCTACAATAAACACCTGGGAAACGTGTTGTAATAAGTCTCTGCTATCACACTTGACAGCTTTAGTTCTAAAGTACAAAAAGGGCACGTTAGTTGCATTGATAATGCTGAAATGTTCTCTCATTTTGTAGTATTATCCCTTGATAAAACAAGTTCTCTTATTGTATTATTTTATCTACATGCAAAATATCATTTAATATTTCTCTGCTTCCAAAACTGAGGCAGATAGCCATTTGTACATTTAATTATTCTTAATATCTGTGTTCAGTATGTACCTATTTGCATCTGTTTCATATAACTTAGATCTGGGAGGTTGGTGGCCCTCTCTCCCGTTTCCCTACCCTATGGAGTTATTTTTTGTTTTTCCTCACCCTCTTCTTTCAAGTTACCGGTAATCAAAAATCTTCAGGATTCTTCTTTTCTTCAGTTTAAAAATCAAGTTTGTCAAGACCAGAAGTAGTTGTATTCTATAATTTCATTTTTCAGAACAGAAGCCTACTTTTGAGCTACTTTGGTGTTTTCCAAGAACGACATTCACTCCTGTAAGGCACTGTAAGACAAAATAATCATTTAGGAATAATGTTGTGAACAGCCTTGAGCTGTACAGGGTGGTAAAGCTCTTCTTGGTTACATGTCAATTTTATCTTGATAATGAAACTCCTTGTTAAAATAAACTAGATGGATTGCATTTTCTCCTCTCCTTTCCTCTCCTCCTGCTAAGAGAAATGGCAGAGCTCTTACCAATGTGGACAGACTCCTACAGACTGTAAGATTACAACCTGAAGGAAAAAGATTTTCACATTTTTGGACAAATTAATTCTTCTGTCTTTTGCCAGAGCCTAACTAAAAGGTACAGATTAAACACCCATCAGTAAGTTTCTCAACCTTTTTATACGGATCTCAAGAATTGACTTTGATCTCATATTAAAATAAATGCTCATGAATCACAGTGCTGAATCAAGTGAAGGACTCGGTCCCAGTGCTACCACTGGAAATCCAGAACCACTCAATTTCAATAAGGTTAGTGCAGTTTAACACCAAAAAACTGAGTTCAGACCTGGGTCCACTGGAGCATACCTTCTTAAAAGGTGTCTCACAAGTCAGTGATTCAGTCTCATAAGCACTGCTTTTACTCCAGAATAATTCCACTGGGTCACATCCAAAAATCTTACTCTGTACTCTGTGTAAAAGTCTGATGGCAGCAAGTAAATCACAGCAGGAAGACTGTAATTTAAAGGCAAATGTAGGGGATTGCCAGCAGAAGTGGTTGCACTTCAGTGGATCTCCAAGTGGCTATTGCTGCTGTATTAACAGCACAAACACAACACAGCGCATGTGTGCCGTGAGTGACGAGCACACTAGAGACAAACAATGTCAAAACAAAATGGTAGCAGACTGTTCTTTGCTACTCACTGCCTGGCACACCCCCAGTGGCTGGCCTGCTGGGAAGTCATCTGGATCCAAAAGCAGATGTGTTTCAGCAGATCTGTTAGCCTGTCCTCTCAACAAGCACTGCCCTGATGGAAAAAGCAACAAAAAAACCCCCATCCGATGCCCACTGCAACTGGACTGGGTAACAAATATGAGCAGCTATTAAGGAAGGTTGATGAGATGGAAACCCATGCAACCAGAACTGGGGCATGCTGTAAAGAGCCTATAAAAGAACTGAAGCAGTGCAGCAGTGCGTAGGAATCCCAGGAAGCACGGCACAGGCGAAGAAAACCATTCCGGGTAGTGTTAAACTGCTGGAGAATTATATCCAAGGGGAATAAGCATTAATGAATCTTCACACATGGAGAGGTCCAATTGAAAGCTAACGGAATGCATGCTCCCTGCTGACAGCAATATCCCACATACCTACCTATCATCAAAACAGTTAGTGTGAAGTCTAAAGACAAATTTCTGCTCAAAGGGGTAAAATCTTAAGTACAACTGCTCAGGTCCCCAAATTGACAAGAAGATGTAACTGTACTAGAGGCAGCCCAGGAAACACCGTGCTTCATGCTGCCAAACTAGTGGTCAGGCCACCACGCAGGACCACTATTTACCTGGTTCTTTCTCTTTCCCTTTCAATGGTATACATAAAAACACAAATTAAATTCTACAAGATCAAACTCCACCACTTTACATCAAAGCTAATAGATGTCCTGGGGCAATTTGTATTTATGGTGAGCAAGAAGAAGGCAGAACGATAACACAGCGGTCCACGGCTTCTTCAAACGTCATCCTAAAACACATCAGTTGTCAAGTGTTCAAACAGCTCAGATCCAAGGTTAAGCACAAACAGAAAGTGGTACTACCACTTGTACAAAGGGACAGGTCAAGACAGATGCAATACCACTGCCTCCTGTTCTTAACCCAACCCTTGCACGCACTCAGGTACAATTTCAGCTGAGTGCAGCTTCTACCTTCCACTCACATGGACACCACACAGTTGTGTTACCCGGATATTTATAACGTGAGGAAATGCCCATTTGTATATACAGCCATGAGCTACGTATATATACGAGCTTTGCATATACAGGCCTGAGCTATGCAGGATTAGACAAAACAGTGTAACAGGAAGGGATCTCTGACCTCCACCAGGTCCTCCACCAGGGAGGACTGCCCTCCAAGAAAGTACACATACGAAATGGCAATCCTGTATTCTCAGTTTGCTTCACAAAGGTATCACTGCCTCCAAAAGCTGACCAGGCAGGACAAGATATAGCAGCAACAGAGGTACCAGAAATACTTCTCATTTTCTGATAACCATCATGTGGCTTTTCATTCAAGCGTTATAATATTTCAATATATATTTTCATAAAGTCTTACTGACTGTATGAAATACTACTTCAGAATTGTGTGGGGAATGATACTTTTTTGTTTCTTTTGTAATAGTTTCTGTTTCTTGTTGTTGTTGTTGTTCATTTTTGTTGTTGTTGTATATTTTTTTGTTTGTTTTTATACACCCCATAGCAAAATGAAAACTAAACCTCTAAAATATTCAGAAATGGGAATGACATTTCTATCTCTCTTCTCTGTTTTTATTGCAAGCCCAAGTCTGTCAGAAGCCACTGACTCAGGGCTTCTGTCTCCCACTTTCTGTCACATTTATAGAAAATGGCCAGAGACCAACACACACAAAACTAGAGCACACCAAGACTGAACAGTTCTCCATATATCACTGGGAAAGTGATATATCACTTCCCCATGTATCACCGTGAAAGTCATCTGTGCAGCCAGGAGAAAGAATGGATTTCTTAACTAACGCTATGCTACTTTACTCATTAACCAGTGATGTGCTTCCAAAGACATTCACAAAGCAAAAACATGTGACAACAAAAATTTAGCTGAGCTATTTTTAGCTGTCCATATTTCAGTGACAAAGCACCAAATAATACCTGTAAGGCGCAAAGCCATACAAAGTGCAATTACTTTCATGCAGCGCTATGTAGGGATGGATTTATTTTTATCTACCATCTGCTTCTAAGCAAGATAAAATAAAATCAGACTTTGTAAAATGTATATATTCATCAAAAATAAATAAATAAAAAAGCAGTGTTAGTAACAGTACAGTATTTAACTAATATAATATACCAAAGAGTTTTGAAAGGAACAAATTGCAATAAGATGTTCATGTAATCTTATCTGGTGCTCAATTTCACCTTTGTAGATAGGAAGAACAATGTTGGTCTTTTTACTTAATTTTTTCTTTCAGAAGAAAAATAGCATAATCCAACTCTATCATTTTTGGCCTACATATCCTTAACTTCAACTTCTGTCAACTTCCTAGCATGTACAGGTTGTGAATTTGCAGAAAATCCATCACTCCAACTAGGAGTTAATATCCTGGGGCAGAAACCAACAAAGCTTTACTCAAAGTCCGTGACATGGAGCATTCTGCCATATACGGGTATATTTATTTTATGCCATTGTTTGCCATTTTGTCCCAGATCCATGAGATCAGAGAGGAGCTCTAATGGCTGCACGTAGTAAAATTTGTCGGCTCAGGATTCGCTTCATTTCATCAGAAGAGGTGGGTCAGATTAAAAAAAAAAAAAAAAATCATTTGAAATTAGAATTCAGAGGAAAAATTGCAAATTAATTCCTGGCTGTCAAAATATCGCACTCAAAGCTGAAGTAAGTAAACAGTTTCAGGGAGAAAAAAAATAAATAAATAAAAAAAGGGAAAATCTGCTATTTTATCATCTGAATTTTTTCCTCTTCACTCATTCATATACCACTATGCTTTTAATCTTCCTTTCCAGCAAGGACAGATTGTCCTATTAAAAAGAAATATTCCTTCCTCCTACACTACCAACAGGAAGAAAATAATACTGTGTGGACTCATCCTGAAAGGAAGGAGGATTTTTTAGGAGCTCAAAATAAACCAAAGAGCTGAAGAAATTAAATTGGGTTCCATTCAGCTTTGCTTTGCTTTTTCTTTTCTAATTAACTTCTTAAGAACTTTTTTTTTTTTTTTTTTGGCTTTTCACTGCAAGCAGCAGTTTACAGTTAAAGGGAAAACAAGCAGATCTCTCTAATATCAAAGGAGGGTCAGACAGAGGACACCGTGCACCTTTCCAGGGGCACCTGTGCTCAGCAGTCTGAACACAAAAATGAGCCAACATCGCTTGGCAAGCGGTTTCTTTACTGGCGTCTGCAGAGATCCCTCATCTCTCGCTGCTGCCCTGGGTGTTGTGAATCAGCAGTAATGCTGCCTTCCTGTTTCCACAAGTTTTGGTTGTTTATCTTTCCTTCCTTCACAGTGAATGAGGGGCTTTTGAAACAAAGGACACAACCTCTCATCACGCGTTTGCTGCAGCACCATGAAAAGGGCTAGGCAGTTCTAAGCAAAGCTGTTGGGCTTGTTTTGTTGTTGTGGTTTTTTAATTAGCATAAACAAATTTGTTTTCCAAAATCTGGAAAAACTGGGGGAAAAGAAAAAAAACACCTCCCCAGACACACACACTTGAGCAGAGAACAAAAACTAAATCTGAAAATTTGTCATCAAAATCTCACTCTCAGAGCTGAGAAAAACCAAAGAAAACATAATGAGATTATTCTTCCTTGGATAAACCTTTGGACACTAAGACACTATAAATATCATGCAAATCCCTCACTTTTCTCCCTTTAGTATCAGCTTCTTAAACTTGAGCAGAGTCATCCAAAAAACTGCAGGCCTGTACAGCAGCTGGCTATGCTTACACAACTATTTCAATTTGGCACATCATGCTCAGAGCAGACAATATAGAATCGGTGCATTAATAATGAAACACAATCTGGCAGTAGCTGGACCAGCTTTTTTCCTCCTCGTTGCTTTTTAGCATCTCAAATTCTCCTGCTTGTTTCAGATGTTTCTGGTGCTCAAACTTCACCTTCGCTTAAGGTTTTTTTTGTAGGACACGGTCAAAATGTACCTCCAACACTGATGAAGTATAGAGCAACTTTTTTGTTTGGTTGGTTTTTGTTTTGTTTGGTTTGGTTTTAGTATGAATGAGCTCTTTTCTTCCAGAGGAGGTTAGTGTATCTACCCTGCTATTCCTTATACTGGTGCTGTGTCTCCAGCTTTTACCCTTTCCAATTTCACAGTTCAAACACATCACAGGACCTCAAAGATGTTCGCCTGCCTGCAGGATCCCCCAGCACTGCTGGCAGGGGGGCATTTTCCTCTATCATCCCCTGGGTTTGAGCACCACCTGAAAATCAGGGCAGGGGGATCAGCACAGGCTGTGCTTTGAGCCCCCCAAAATCTATTTCTGCCCTAAGGTGTTAGAATAGGACCCCTCCAAAAATAAAAATAAAAAATGAAATACCTTTCAAGCCGAAGACAAATAGCAGTATTTTCTTTCTCTATTAACAAGTGCTGCCATAAGTACTATCACTTCCCTGGGCTACCCTGCCACATCTTTTAAAGATGCTTGGGAAGTTACCTCAATCAAAAAGGTGCACTTCAAAGCAGTTACAGCCCTGCTCAAGCATCCCAAGTGCTCTTAGCTCTCTCCTTGTAGAGGTGACACAAACAGGGAATATTTCTGCAAGGAGAGCAAAGATAGAAATCTCTGTCCAAGATGCTGCTGCCCATTAATAAGATATAAATCAGGAGTAGCAACAAAGTCCATGAAGCTACCTTCGTCTGCGCTCATGTGAGTAACTCTCACTGTACCTACAAAAATTTACAAGCACTGCAACTGAGTTCTTAAAAAACAAACAAACAAACAAAAAACAGAAAGTCAGGTCCCTGGATACAAAAAAAGGATCAAATTCCATCCCAGCTGGCAGAACATTACTGAAAAAGGGATTTTTTTTTAAAGCAGTTGCAAGCCGAAGCAGGATTTACCTGGTAATATGAATGTATCAGAGCTTATTGAGAAAACTGAAGGTAAGTACTGCCTGCAGAGAATATTATCACCTCCACGACATGCCAGCATTAGTGACTGTCCACAGACCAACAGTATCTTTTTTCCTTTCTTCTCAGGACCCAGTTTTTAAAATTCTGAACCCAAGTTAGCACACACTTTTTTATTTTTCATGCAAATATTGGGATTCCACTTACTATTATCGTCACACCAAGGGCTGTAATTAGCACATGCTTTTGGGAGGAAGAATTCCTGAATATTATTTCTTCACTACCTGCAACGGGTGCTGATACGCTGTATATTTTCTAGCAAGAATATGAATCCCTATCAAGATTTCTTGATCTTTAAATTGAGCAATAAGATTTTAGATTAATGTCACTGTTTCCCTGTTCCTTTCAGGAAGTGCTGTTATATACAAGAGAGTATCTCAGCTGACCACAGAAGCTTTTTTTTTTTTCCCTACAACCTTTTCTTTAGTCACTTTTATTATAAAAAGAACTCTTTGAAAGACCCAAGATCATCTATAATAGAGTTATTTCATCCAGGACTGTAAGAACCCCTCACAACAGACTGCCAAAATGCAGCAAGTCACATAGTGATCAAGAACTATGGCATGACCTACAAGTAGAAAGCTCATTGTTTCAAGCTCTCCTCTCCCCATATAAAACTTCAGTTCCCAGCCAGATGCCTGCTTTTCTAACCTGGTTAGATTTTTCTATTATAAAAGTCAATTGAACCGAGTCAGCTTCCATTGCTCTCTGGCGTAATACAGATGGCCCCCTCCTGTTCTGGCAGTGAGACCTATGGAAGCTCATTTTCACTGCCTACATTCCCCTGACTGAGAACCCGAGAAAAAAAGTTTTGCAGAAGTTCATAATAATGTTATTACTCTGTGGGCTGGTTCATAATTGCTTGAAAGAAAACTCCTGACATATCCTACTACTTCATATTTACTATTACATTTTTTTTTCAGTCGAAATGATTAAATTCTGCTCCGAAACAGATAAAAGATTCCTCACAGACATTCCCCAGATAAAAATAATTTCATGAGGAAAATACCATTGCCCATTTTTTTTCCTCTGCTGCTCAATTTCACTTTTGTAGAAAACTCTGACTGAAGAAGTCTCCAAATGTTTTTAGCAATATTTCTTCATTTACAGTGAGACGCTCAGCAATATGATAGAAAATGAGAAAACAAGAAGAAGACCAGTATTTGCATCCAGTGTTCCCTGCTCCAAGCAAACACATCATTTGGTGTTGTCTCTGGTACTTTGTACAGAATCCAAACTAGACAACTCTGTTTATTGACCGCTTGACTATCCAACAGATGCCAGTGAACAACCAGCAAGCTCTAACACTCGTCGTCCTGCATCCATGGATTAACCAGCAACAAACTATCTGAATTATTTTTACCGTTTTGTTTCCCTACTAAATTTATCTATTGGAAATACCATTTTCTTCCATTACATACTTCATTCATTGTAAATCAAGAAGGCTTGTCTGTTTTATGCTGAAGTTTTTTCAATTTTACACCAGTAAAAAAACAGCAGAGCTGCACTGGTTTACAAATGCATTTGAATAGTACTGCAGGCTGCATGGTGAAGTGTCTCCCTAATGGCAATTATGTGAGTTATAGCTTGCAGAGTGTAAAGTAGGGATCTTTCACGGGCAGGTGCTGATGCTTCCTCAGGTTTGCCTCCAACATAAATTCAGTCTGCTCTTCATAGCTGCTGGACAACCACAGTTCATCATCAGTGCCCATTTACTGTGGCATGAGCTTACTCACCATAATAATGGATAGCTTGAAAGGCCTTTAAATATGCTCCGTGTGATAATTTTATTGGCTTCATGCATATAAAGTCTCAGAAATTTAATTACTGGTCTGGAAAAATATAAATACAAATTATAAAACTCAAGGGGTTTATAAATCCAAGCAGCTAGAATAAGCTGCCAGATTCACTAGCCATGTACTAACGTCCTGCTTTTAGACACTTTTGGTCTCTGATTTCCTAGAGCTTTCATTATTTCTTAAATTGAGATGGAAGATACCCACTGCTATTTACTATTTAGGATTGAATATCTCGTATTACAAGTGCTCATCTGAAACAAGTTGAAATAAGACCTCTAGGCTGTCAAAGCCTCTTGAGGCCCACAATATAGTGAGATGCACATCATATGAAGCTATCCAGTAAATCAACTTTTAAGTAAATAAAAGCAAATACAGTTTTAGCAGTCATAGAAGAAATAGTAATAAGAGACAAAGTAGATGGCTCTTAAAGAGACTGCTATTTTCCTACCTACTTGAAATCTTATATAATGTTTTCAGAGCTTCTTCACAATGTTTCAAAAGGTCACCACTTCAATAATAAACACACATTTATACAGGTATTTAATATACACAGTTTTAGAGCACTGTTTGGATGTTTAAAGCCTGCCTAGTGTGAAATTAATTCAGATTGCTTATACAACATGGAATCAAACTTTGCAGTTGGCTAATGAGAATAGAAATAACAAGCTAAGAGAACAATATATTTTCTACTCCTCTCTACAGAACTGAAGGTAGGAGAGAATTCTTTAAACTCCGATATTTTCAATCAAATATACTTATTTCATTTAAGAGAAAGCAAGTATTGTAAGCACACCTGGAAACTTACAGCTTCCAGTTTTATGCGTGATTCTTCTTGGCATGCATTACAAAGCAGCACTGGCATGCTTTTAGCCAACCCATCCATTTTGTAGGACATTCACCACCAAGTACCTGTAATTTACATAATAGAGCAGGTAATTTGAGACCTGCACTTGCTCCTCCCCACATTCATTTTCAGTATGGCACTGTTCACCTGCTAAGTAATAGCAATTCATCACTGTTTGACAAATAGCACAATAAAACCGCTCGCTGTGTCTTGTGATGGGAACCAAATCAAGCCAAAAGAAAAAAATCTTGCACTCACGTTATGGACTAGACACAGGCCCATGTAATACCATTACAAATTCAATTACTTTGCACTGTGATTATTAATGACAGAACAATGTAATGAGTCTGAGTGAAGATAAAACTCCTCTGGTTAAGTGAGTCCTTGATGCTGAATTTTCTTTACCAAATTAAAGCATTTTTTCCCCAGGCATTTGGAAGTCTCATTAAAAGTCCATTTAAACCAATGAGAATCTCCCCACTGACAGGCAGGAGTTTGAATTAGGTCCTCACTACATTAAAATTGAAACATTTGGGGGTCAATTTTTAGGAAAAACAATTTCCTGATACTGGCTTGGAATTGCTTCTGTACCTGCTCATGCATCCCACACTGATTTATGTGTTCATATCAAGCAACTACACAAAAATGCATAAAAAGAAATCTCACTACATATGTACATATAATAATTCAGTATGCAGGTATAAATTGTGACAGGAGATAATCTTAAATAGGCCTCAGAGTTCTTTCAAAACCTCTTAGCTATCACAGGTATGCGCTGAAGCACATGCCGTTTTCCCTCCTCTCCCTTACTACTAAGAATTGCAGGAATTTTGCACATAAATTCTCCACCCACAGTTATATAACCTTATCCACAGGTCTCTTTGCCTCAAACTTCAGTGGTTACAGACTTATCCAGTAGATTGTAGACTTTTTTCTTTGGCCTAATAAACCTTGAATTACGTTGAACACGGTGGAACAGATTCAAACAAAAAGACAAAATAATTCCTGTTCCTACCCTATCCCAATACTTACTGGAAATTATGCCCAGTCTTTTAATAAGAGAGGATCAACCTGAAAACTTTCTGGAAGACAATAAAATAAATAATAATAATAATAATATATATATATATTACTGGCACTCACAGAAGCTTCAAGAAAAGCCCTCTGGCCATATATAAGCACTCAAATCAGTACACATAGCCTAAGATGTCTTTTTTGGTTTTAAGTTCTTTGAAATTAAGTATGTATCATGTGCTTTTGACTTGATGCTGTCAAATCTGCATTGTTTCTAAGATCACTTTTAGTCTTTATTGCAAAACTGTTCCAAATGTCCAAGTTACTACATGAGTTTTTCTGGACTGTATCATGCAGACAATCAAACCAGATGACCTCATAATTCCCTCTTGGTTTAAAATGCCATGTGCTGGCTCTTCCTTTTATCAGCCAAAGATATTTTTATATTCTGAGCATGTATCTAAAGAAAGATCAAAGCTGAACAACTGTAATCTACCTGTGCCTTTACAAATGGCACAGCCAACTTCCCACTTCCATGTGTGATGTCGCAACTGAAAACAGCAACTGACTGGGGAAAGACATATGAAAATGTTGAGATGTTTTCAATATTCATAAATGGTTTTCAGGGGTATATTCAAACTGAAGGTCCTTTTGGTTTAGCTATCCAGCTCCTCCTAATGGGAAGTGAACTGCTAAGACCTCTTGCCTCAAGCTGAGAATGTGCTCTTGCATTTCCAGACGTAAGATCGCTGTTTGACTGAACCCAGTAGCCTGTAGTCTGCTATTGAAGTTGTAGTCAAAGACAGACCAACACTAGCTTTTTTCTCATAAGAGAGATTTTTACTGCTCCCTTGGAACCAACTCCATTACATATAATTCACATTTGCACTAAAATTCATAGCCCTTGGAAGAGTTTGGATTCACTTAATGTCCCAGGCATTTGGATCTCACTTGGAATAGCTGAAAGAGGATGTGCTGGCACTCACTTTGGTGCTGCAAAATAAAATTCACAGGAAAAAAGCACCTTTTCTTCTTTTTCCTTTCTTTCTGAAAGTATTCTCTGACCTCAGAGTACAATGTAGACCTTACTTGAATATCATAGACTTGAAAAATGTTGCCAAATTCAATTCACAGTATGCATAAATTTTCAGAGAATTTAAAAAGAAATCCATACAAGTAACCTGATGATTCATTTTGTCCATCAGTTAAAGAAAGTAGTAAAGAGAGAGAAAAGCCAGTAGAAATTTCAGTATACCAAATCATGTTCAGTGGGCAATTTACAAACAACGTACAGAACAAGTATGACATAGCAATATCAAGAAAAAAAGTATTAATTTCATTTCAACCAAAAGACCAAGGTGATCCAAAGTTCTGTTGCCTAAGCTTGAAAATAGTGGCCAATAACACTTAAATCCAAAACAGTTACAACAAAAAGTGCTCCCTTACAGACCCTGCAAGCCCCCCAGAAATCCACCAGGAATGTGGTAGCAACCTTTTTTCTGTCAACTTTTATTGTTAAAAAGCCACATTAAATCTGATGAATAACTGGGTGAGATCTTGCCCCAAACAAGGTCTACAGGAATCAGATTTTTTTTATTCTTTTTTTTTTCTCTTGCAGGCATAAGAAGGGCTGAACTATTTCTCTGTCTCAAGTGATCTGTTAGTGTATGTCTACGGGCAAGTGCACAACCTTCTGGTTTGAGTTAGGACTACAGAAATGCTGTAACACCAGAATCTTCTGAGATCTAAATGCTACAGTTTTAAGCGTAGCTTTGAAAGTCAAAGCTGCATTATTTTACCTCAGGGGTTGTTGCCTCATTGACTTTCTTTATCTGATCAGAAACAGAAAAGCTTCAGATGTATAAAAAGCTTCCAGCCTGTTCTAGGAAGATTTCTTACCCAATTTTGTAGCTCTAACACATTAGGAGATTATACTGCATGGAGGCCAAGAGGCAACCTGTAGTCCATTTATGAATTCAAACGGCTGGGGGTGGAGGAGGATGTCTCAGTAACACTGAAGTGTGTATTTTCTGGCTTCCAGAACTATCTGAAAGGCATACTTTTTGATCAGGAAAAGGTTCCCTAAACCTAGATTGATGTTAGATAAACTTCCAAACACTTAAATACTTATCTAAAAAAGAAACTGGCATATTAGCCTTTACTATTTGTTTTCTTTTTTTGTGAAGAATTTGGGCTTTTGATGGCATCAGACACAAATGCAGTCTAAACTAATATGAGCACCTAAAAAATGCTAAATACCTCAGTACAAGGCTTTAATTATGAGTTTTCAATCAAATTGGTGCAAATCAGCACATCTGCCATGACTAGAGAAGCTGTTTGAATTAGTTGCTAGCCACCTCTGCAATGTGCACCTATAACAAAAAAGGTTAACAGGTAAAAGAGTAAAAGAAAAAATCCGGTGCTAGCACATCAATAATGCTGTCAGAGGTGTGAGATTTACTTTACTAGCATTCGTGAGACAGAAGTGCACAGACATTGAGGGACTAGAAATAATCCCAATGCAGAGCCAACAAGGATGCGGGCAGCTCCCCATTCCTGCTGCATTTTGCCCACGTTTCTACTGATAGGATGGTCTGGACACTAGGACAGCAAATGCTGCAGTACCTCACCCAGTTTCTGACTTTCTGCCTCAGTGCTACGCTCCTGCTCTGGTCCTTGGGCAGCCCATGTGAAAATGCTGCAAGGAGTGCGATAGAGCACCCTGAACACCTCTCTCATTCAGTGCCTCTTGGGACTCTCAGCAAATATGAAGCTTCACTTTCCAAACATCTCTGGGAATTAGAAATGCAGCCTGCCCTTTACCAGGGGCGAGTAAACCCTTTAACCAAGCATGCAAAATAGAAACGAGGGACCCACGGTGCTACAGAAAGAGTTTGGACCTCTCTAAATAATTATGGATCCTTATGGATCCTTTATATATAACATTTCACTTTCTCTTCTTTCTTTAAAAAATTAACAAGAAAGTAACAGGAATTATGACAGTCTACCTAGAAGCAAGAACATGTTAATTTTCTTAGCAGGTATATCCTGCTAATGGAATATATTCACAGCATTACCATATCAGCGTGTTAATACCATTTGCAGAACTCAATAAGAGTTAATGAGAACAATAATTATTTGAGAGTGAATTTTGCTTTGGGCTTTATTATCCCTTTCTTATAATTTTGAGCTTCTTTGTTTTGGACTCTGTCAAATGGTAAACTCACTATGTTGCCAAGTAATTGGATTTCTCTTATTACACACACACACACGCACAGTATAAAGAGCGTGCCATCCAGACACGGCTTATACAAGTCTTTGCTTCTCCTTGCTGGAGCATTCAAACCCTTTTTGTGGCAATGAGTCAAATCCTGATTACAAGCACGCTACTGAAACTCAGTGCAAGGACCACAAATGTTGATAGATATTCTTCATTTTCAGGGGTCTTCTGTAATCAAGATAATTTGCAGACTGAAGGCTTGTAGCAGCCTTGAATTAATTAGTAGAAATAATCACATTAAGGCTTGAACTTAATAATAAACCAGTACATCATTAACATTTTTGTCATTAAACCTGTTTAATTAAATTTAATCGAGCTCTCACATTATTACAGTTACAGTACACTAACTATCCACATTGTCTTGTCCATCTTCTCTGGCTCCCACCAGAAGACAAAGAAGAAAAGAATATAAATATGAAAGGAGACAGAGAGAGAGAGAAGACAAATAGAAGAAGGAGGAAAAAAGAGGAAAAAAGGAATAATAAAACACTTCAGTCAGATTTATTTGGAAGAAAACAAGTGATTCAAAAGTGCTTCATATCAGAGACAAGCTTCATGAAATTAGAGAATAAGATCTTTACAAATCAAAGATGGTCACTTTGCCTAACCTCTCAAATCCCTTGCCAGTGCTAAATCATAACTTCTCTTATATACTTTTTTCCCAACTAACATGAAATTATTTGTATTTAGGGCACTTCCACACTCCTATTAGCAAATTATTTAATATCAAATCATAGGAAACAGTAAATAAACTAATATTTACATACTTCCCCAAGAGTACAAACTATGACAGCTGCTTTTTTAGTTTCCTTCCCACGTATTTGAAATGTACCTCGTTTTAACTTTTAGAAACTTTACAATGCACTAGGCTAGAAATTTCATTCCCTTTCAGAAATATTGCTGGATTAAATGTGCAACAGTCAGTTCTTTCTGAAATATAACTTCGTTACATAGTAACATTGAGTCAGTATTAATTTTTGCCAAGAGTGTGTAGATTCCCTAATGAAACTACATTTAAAGCAAGAGAACTTAGACATTGTATTAGTGAGTTATAACTCTTAATAGCCATGTTCCCACTGAATTAAGCAGACAAGAAAAACTGCATGTTCATAGCTCCAACTCCACCCTGAAAGGAACAACTTGGTCTTCCTTCCCTCCTTGGGTTAATGCTCCACACAAATTTCTTATTTATTAGCACAAAAAATGCCATTTGAACCTCTCCCTCTCTAACCAGCAGCTCAGCAGGGATGTTGCAAGAGCCAGTGGTTTGTGCTTTTCCACAAAATCAAACCATTTGACAGGAAACTGTCAGTTCAACTCAATTTAAGTGTCTGCTTTTCACATTTTTCCATCAAAACAATATCTGGGAAATAAAACTCTTTTGATTTAGACATGTCACTAGAGCATTTCACAGCAGTTAGAGATAAATTACCCCATACCTTCATTCCTCAGTAGGTGCAAGATGCTTGAAGGAAAGGCTGTGATGCCTTCTGGAATATGTAAATTGGCTGGGAGTACATAAGCAATATAGATGGACACATGAACCACTGAAGTATGACTCCTCCGAGATACCACAACAGTGATCCCAAATACAAATATTAAAAATTTATACCAAAAAATGACAGTTTGATTTTTCACCAGAAATTCATACCTTTCCAAGGAGAGAAAAGCCCATTTTTCAAACAGTTAAAATTATCACGATTTACAATGTTTAGAACAGATCCTGGCAGGTTGCTGTGCAACAAGCTGCAGTAGACATTTCACCTTGCCCAAGTGCTTTAAGCATCTCCAGAGATGTTTCCCAAAGGCTTTGTACTAAGGTGCTCATTCAAGCTCAGATATCTTATTGTGGTTCATTTGAAGCTCATAAATAGTGTATCTTCTGCTACATCCAATTTCACTGAACCACTTGCAGTGTTCTTCAAGAAGTTTAAGATTTAGTGTATAGTTTTTCCAAAGAGTTAATTCTTTATATGAAATAAAAGATACAGCAACAAAACCTTAACATTTTTCTGTCCATTTCAGGATATTATGAAAAAATAGACCAAAAATACTAAAGGATAATTAGCAATTAAGACAGATTTTAAGCTGCCAAAAGAGAAAGTCAGAGGGAGGAAAAGGAAAACAAAAAATTTCCACAGCTTGAATCTCCAATTTTAACCAGAAAAAGGTAGCAAAATATTTTGTTGGCAGCCAAGTACCATTGTCAAAAATGTCCGAGATGTGTGGATTGAAAGGCTGTCACCCTAATGAAAATAGCATGATGAAAAGCCTTGTCATTCTACTTAGAAGAGAAAGAAAGACTATAATCTTCGCAATCAATACATCAAATTTATACAGAAAAGTGGACAAAGGCTTCTTATGAAAATATACCACATTCCTTGGGAAAAACAACAATAACAAAAACCGGTAATAGTTAACAAGTAATTTGAACACTTCAATTATCTGTAGAAAAGTGCATATTTTGCAAGAGTTTATAGGGAAGATAAAGACCATCACAAAACAAGGTTTTATTTGTATCTTTATATATATATTTACATATATACTTATCTTTATGAATATAATCTAAAGTATATATATATATTTATATGCATGACATCAGATTTAATGAAGTTCACTAATGCCTTTTGTACCAGTAGCAAAATATGAGTGAAAAGTCCTTGTTTCAAACTACTAAACATCCTGTTCTGCTACCCAATCAACCGTCTTTCCCTAACTGAAAGATGCTGCTATGTTAGATATGTTTGATACAGAATCCTTGCCTTTCTACCTCTCTTTTAAGGATCCCAGTATGACTAAAAAGGGAAGAAATGACAGAGATCTCAGAAGTGCTACTTTAAATCAATTTATATGGTGAACCTAAATGTCACCCTCATCAATATTTATAAGAGAGGATTTCACAGTATATGTCCAGCACTGAATGGTGCATGTTATTCTTATTAATGTTTCATAAACATTTCTACAAAAAACAATATGCTTTACTTTGCTTTTAAGTATTAAGTAGAATTATGGCAGCATCTGCTTCCAACAGTTGAGTGCACAAGCTATTCATGCCCTGTCATAAATTCCATGATGCATTAAGATGCCATTAAAGGTACCTTCTGTGGCTGTCTCCTCATTTACATACCTTGTAAATCATCAGGTAAAAATCAAGTGAACTGGGGAGTAATCTCCTGCACTCCTTCCTTCTGCCGTGGAATCCAGTGCCATCCTCATCTTCCTCCATCTGAACCATGGCCTATCAAAACATGAAGTCAATGAGAAATTTAATTGGTGAAGTCGATCCAAATTTTTTGTTCTCTTTTTTTTTTTTCTTTTTTTTTTTTTTTTTTTTAAATAAAGCCTACTTTCTTAAACAAAATTAGAGAGACATGAGGTACAGGCAAGCTAGAAGACATGAGCATGGTTGTGCATCCTTTTTGTCTCCAGGATTTTCATCTGGGAGTCTGACATCTCTTGAATAATAAGGTAATTAGATAAATAAAATAAACAGAGCAATGAACTGCAGTTAAAACTAAAGCCTCTTTCTCTTTGTTTTTGTTTGTTTTGTGTTTTTTTTTTCCCACTTTTTTTTTTTTCCCCTTACAATTATTTCCAGTGTATATACTGCCTCCATAACTGAGGGAAAAAAAATAAATAAAGATGGAGAATCCAGGCTTTTGCAAAACTAGAGCATACATAGAGGAACATCTCTTTTTTTCTTGACTTCATCCCCTTACTGTTTCACTTCCTTTAACTACCAATTTAGGTATCACAGAAACACAGAAAGTCTAGGTTGGAAGAGACCTACAAGATCGCCGAGTCCAACCTCTGACCTAACACTAACAAATCATCCCCTAAACCACATCCCTAAGCTCTACATCTAAACGTCTTTTAAAGACCTCCAGGGATGGTGACTCAACCACTTCCCTGGGCAGCCTATTCCAGTGACTAACAACCCTTTCTGTAAAGAACTTTTTCCTAATATCCAATCTAAACCTCCCCTGGCACAACTTTAGCCCATTCCCCCTCGTCCTGTCACCAGGCACGTGGGAGAACAGACCAACCGCCACATCGCTACAGCCTCCTTTCAGGTACCTGGAGAGTACCATAAGGTCGCCCCTGAGCCTCCTCTTCTCCAGGCTGAACAATCCCAGCTCCCTCAGCCGCTCCTCATAAGACTTGTTCTCCAGACCCCTCACCAGCTTCGTAGCCCATCTCTGGACTCGCTCAGGCACCTCCATGTCCTTCTGGTAGTGAGGGGCCCAAAACTGAACACAGTACTCGAGGTGCGGCCTCACCAGAGCCAAGTACACGGGGACAATCACATCCCTGGACCTGCTGGTCACACTGTTTCTTATGCAAGCCAGGATGCTGTTGGCCTTCTTGGCCACCTGAGCACACTGCTGGCTCATATTCAGCCGACTGTCAACCAATACTCCCAGGTCCTTCTGTGTCAGGCAGCTTTCTAACCACACATCTCCCAGCCTGGAGCTCTGCTTGGGGTTGTTGTGCCCCAGGTGCAGAACCTGGCACTTGGCCTTGTTGAACTTCATACCGTTGGCCTCGGCCCATCAGTCCAGCCTGTCCAGATCATCTTGCAGAGTCTTCCTACCCTCGAGCAGGTCGACACACGCACCTAACTTGGTGTCGTCTGCAAACTTACTGAGGGTGCACTCGATCCCCTCATCCAGATCATCAATGAAGATGTTAAAGAGGACTGGCCCCAGTACCGAGCCCTGGGGGACTCCACTAGCGACCGGCCTCCAACTGGATTTGACTCCATTCACCACAACTCTTTGGGCCCGGCCATCCAGCCAGTTCTTAACCCAACGAAGCGTGCGCCAGTCCAAGCCAAGAGCAGCCAGTTTCCTGAGGAGAATGTTGTGGGGAACGGTGTCACATGCCTTACTGAAGTCAAGGTAGACCACATCCACAGCCTTTCCCTCATCCACTAAGCGTGTCACCTTGTCATAGAAGGAGATCAGGTTCGTCAAGCAGGACCTGCCCTTCATAAACCCATACTGACTAGGCCTGATCACCTGCTTGCCCTGCAACTGCCGCATGATGACGCCCAGGATAATCTGCTCCATGAGCTTCCCTGGCACTGATGTCAAACTAACAGGCCTGTAGTTCCCCGGGTCTACCCTCCGGCCCTTCTTGTAGATGGGCGCCACGTTTGCTATCCGCCAGTCAAGTGGGACCTCCCCTGATAGCCAGGACTGCCGATAAATGATGGAAAGCGGCCTGGCCAGCTCTTCTGCCAGTTCTCGCAGTACCCTCGGGTGGATCCCATCCGGCCCCATCAGCTTGAAAACATCCAAGTGCTGTAGCAGGTCGCCAACCATCTCCTCGTGGATTGTGGGGGCCACATTCTGCTCCCCATCCCCTTCCACCAGCTCAGGGTACTGGGCATCCAGAGAGCAACTGGTTTTGCTGCTAAAGACTGAGGCAAAGAAGGCGTTAAGCACCTCGGCTTTATCCTCATCTCTGGGAACTAAGTTTCCCCCCGCATCCAGTAAAGGGTGGAGATTCTCCTTAGTCCTCCTTTTGGTATTGATGCATTTATAAAAACATTTTTTGTTGTCTTTAACAGCAGTAGCCAGATTGAGCTCCAGATGAGCTTTGGCCTTTCTAATTTTGTCCCTGCACCGCCTCGCAAGATCCTTGTAGTCCCCTTGAGTGGCCCGCCCTCTTTTCAAAGATTATAAACCCTCTTTTATCTCCTAAGCTCAAGCCACAACTCTCTGTTCAGGCAGGCCGGTCTTCTTCTGCGCGGCTCGTCTTTGGGCATGTGGGGACAGACCACTCCTGAGCCATTAGGATTTCTTTCTTGAAGAGCTCCCAGCCTTCCTGGGCTCCTCTGTCCTTCAGAACCACCTCCCAAGGGACTCTGCCAACCAGCGTCCTGAACAGCTCAAAGTCAGCCCTCCGGAAGCCCAAGACAGAGGTTTTACTGGTCCCCTTCCTGACTTCGCCAAGTATCGAGAACTCTACCATTTCGTGGTCACTCTGCCCAAGACAGCCCCTGACCACCACATCTCCCACCAGTCCTTCTCTGTTAGTGAACAGAAGGTCTAGCGGGGCACCTCCCCTGGTAGGCTCACCAACCAGCTGCGTCAGGAAGTTATCTTCCACGCTCTCCAGAAACCTCCTGGACTGCTTTCTCTGGGCTGTGCTGTGCTTCCAGGATATGTCTGGGAAGATAAAGTCCCCCACAAGAACAAGCGCTGACGATTTTGCAACCTCTGTCAGCTGGCTGTAGAACTCCTCGTCCACCCCCTCATCCTGGTTCAGCGGTCTATAACAGACCCCCGTCAGGATGCTTGCCTTGTTGGCCTCTCCGCTGATCCTAACCCACAGCGACTCCACCTTGTCATTGCCAGCCTCAAGTTCAACGACATCAAAACACTCTCTAAGATAGAGAGCCACTCCACCACCCCTTCCATGCTGCCTGTCCCTTCTGAAGAGCCTACAGCCAGACATGGCAGCACTCCAGTCATGAGAGTGGTCCCACCACGTTTCCGTGATGGCAACCAAGTCATAGCCTGCCTGCTGCACAATGGCTTCCAGCTCCTCCTGCTTGTTGCCCATGCTGCGTGCATTAGTGTAGATGCACTTCAGCTGAGCCTTTGCCTTCTCCCCCAGCCTAGCCACTGCCCCCCCTGGCACACCTCCAACAGGCTTTGTTTCTTCCCCGTCCCCCTTCTTACCTAGTTTAAAGCCCTCTCAAGGAGCCCTGCCAGCTCCTGGGCCAGGATCCATTTTCCCCTTGGTGACAGCTGGGACCCATCTGCGGCCATCAGGCCGGGTGCCAAGTAAAGCGCCCCATGGTCGAAGAACCCAAAACCTCTGTGTTGGCACCAGCCTCTAAGCCATGTGTTTATCAGGTGGGCTTTGCGTGTCCTCTCTGAACCCTTCCCTGCCGCTGTAGGAATGGACGAAAACACCACCTGTACCATCCACTAACCGTCCCAGCCCCCTGAAGTCCCATTTGATAGCCTTCAGGCTTCTCTCGTCAGTGTTATCACTGCCAGCCTGGACTATCAGTAGTGGGCAGTAATCAGAGGGGCAAACCAGGCTGGGAAGCTTTCTGGCAACATCCCTGACCCTGGCCCCAGGGAGGCAGCAGACCTCCCTACGCGTAGGGCCAGGCCGACAGATAGGGCCCTCCGTTCCCCTGAGAAGGGAGTCGCCCACAACGATCACCCTCCTTTCCTTTTTGGTGGAAGCAGTCCTGAGGCGTGGAGCAGACTTCCTCGCCGTAGGCTTCCTGGGTAAACTTCCTTCCACACCCTCATCCACTGCTCCCCTGAGCTCCAGGGCCTCAAACCTGTTGTGTAAGGGCACCTGGGCAGGTGGGGGGGGCATTTCCTGCATCGTTGAGCAGGGATCTGTCTCCATTCCTCCTCAGCTCCTAGGTCCCCTCCCTCTGCCCGACAGTGACAGGGCAGGGGGTCCACCCCCATGTGGGGAGTCTCACTCCGGAGCCTCTCCTTCGGGCCTTGCAGGGAGTTGCTCCACCAGTCCATCTCCCGCTCGCACTCCCTGATGGCCCTCAACCTCTCCACCTCCTCCTTGAGCTCTGCCACCAGGCGGACCAGGTCGTCCACCTGCTCGCACCTCACGCACACGGTGTCTCTGCCTCCTTCAGACGGCAGCAGCAGGCTCTGGCACTCCCTGCACCCAGAGACCTGAACTGCCGCATTGTGGAGCGGGCAGTCTGCCTGGGTGCCTACAGACTTTCCAGCAGGAGCTCGCTGCCTAGCACAGACCATCGCAGTCTAGCTAGTGAGGTGTTCTTAGGGGCGGGGGCATCGCCCTGCCCTCCCTGCTCGCCCTGCCTCAGGAACTGCCGCGCCCCGCGCTGTTTGCCCGTCCTGTTCCCCCGCTCCCCAGGGGCTGCCTTTGAGCGGCCGGGAGGGGGCGCTGCTGGCTCCGCCTCCGCCTCGTCACGTCCCTCACAGGGCTGCCGGGGCCTGGCGGCTCCCTCGGCTGCCTCGAGTGGCCTCGATGCCGGGAAAAGAGCCCTGCCTGGCCCCATCCCCACGCTGCTGCAGAGCGCGTCTGCCCGGAGCCGATCGCCTCGGCAAGGCAGTTCAATCCAACTTTTAAGGAGATCGCTGGAAAAGGTTTCCTTTCCTGGAAGTGTTCAGGCAGTTCCCTCCAGTGGCTGGCAGGATAGCAGCTGTAATTCCAGTGCCTGCAGACCTTCTCCCTCACCACTCTGGTAATTTAGCCTCTAATGGTCAGGAGTTTGGAGAGAGGCACCTGCACCTGGGTACCGCAGTTGGCAAAGCAATGTGATGCTGGCAGAAAACCTGATTTGTGTGATTGTTTCCCCTCCAACGCTCAGACATGTCAGGCCTGGTAAATTAGTCAGATCAGCTTTTTTTCTGAGTTTAACAATTATTTCCACACATTTCTCATGAGCTTTGCTCTTTCTGTGCAGCCAGATAAAAATTTGTATCGTATGGAAACTTTGCCCTGTGTCTTTATTGTGTTGTGGTGTCCTTGAAAGGGAACAAGCCTGGTGAACACCAGGCCTGAACTCAGCAACAAAGGAAGGCTGGGGAGAGGGAGGGAGGAGGGACGGCAACTGAAATGGAGTGCACGCATGCATCCAAGGTGAACTGCAAGACTGCCAGGGGTAACTCGTTTATTTCATTTGGAATTTGTCACCTTCTACTGGAAATATATATTTCTTAAGCTTCAGAAAATGAAATAACCCTTTCTTTTTTTTTGGGTCAGACTTTCACCTGACACACGTGACTTCCTTGCTATGAGAATGCAGCCCATGGGAGTTCTCGGCATCCTTTCCAATTGCAACAGCTTCTAAAAACAATCAGATCACAGGCTTTTCCTCAGAAGGGAAACAAAAAAAAGGGAAGAAGGAAGCTAATAAATTACATGAAGTTTCTTACATCTAGTGACAAACGTTATGAAAAACCCCACAGCCCTTTTTAACTGATGCTTTCTCCTTGCCTGTCATCTTTGTTTATACTGTTCCTATCCATCTTTGCAACCTCGAGTCCTTGAACTGCTGCTGAAAGGAATGAAGAGAAGTATATAACACGTGCTTTATTACCAAACACTGAGACTCTTTCTTTAGCCTTTCAATAGTCAGGGAGAGGACTGGGAATCTTCTGAAGATGAGAAGAAAACATGCTGAATTGGGGGTGATAGGTCTGCTATCAACCTGTGGGTACAGGAAAGAGCCCCGACAGGTGGCATGGGGACAGCTCCAAAACCTGAGCCAACTCGTGTCAAACAGGGCTTCTGGATGAAAGCCTGCTTCAAGCTAGCTCTTCAAACAGGAGGAGGTGAGGTGTTTGAGTGTTTCCAGGCACCTTAGTAAGCACAGGAATGGAAAAAAACACATTTAGAGCCATGAGTCATTCAGAGATGCCTATAATTATCCATCACTATTAGTAAAAATATTAACCTGAAAATCAGATGAAGGCTTTGTCAGCCTTATGCTGGTAGACGCGAGCACAGGTAGCAGTGAGGAACCAAGAACTTTGGGTAGCAGCACAGTTGTAGTAACAGCTGCTGCTCTTCCCTCCGAGCTGCCACGTGCTCCTGGGTGGACAAGCCAGAGGGAGAAGCTTGTTCTCCCCTGCTTTTTTTGGGTCACTGACACTATCTCCATAAGGACAAACCCTCTATCGGCTGTTTGGCTGCTTCTTGGCTGCTGCTAATCCTCATCCCCCATTTACTTATCATTGCCTAGAAGCAGAGACTGCTTTTGTGCCGTGTTCTTTCTTTGGAAAAGCTGTTGCCATTTATAAGTACTTACAAATACTTCTCACATCTTTTTATTACATTTTTACTAACCTCTCTGAACAGTTCACAGATCAGCCGTCACTGCCACAGCTTACATTCCTGCTGTTTTTCAGTGATTACTGCTATTGCTTATTTTTATTTCCTTGGGTCAATGAGGCTGTCTACTAACCCCCTTGCTTCTGTAACTCTGGAACCAGTGTTTGCATTAAGAGAAACTCTTTGTGATGCTGAATGAAAGCAGAGCACCAAGGGCACTGAAAAATTAGAGCATACATTTGTTCTTTAAAGACTACGTGGTCACTTCGCTCCCTCTTCTTATTACAACACCTCCATATACTCAGTGTTTGTCGCTTACTGCAGCCTCAGAGCTCAGAAATTTTAAAAATAGATTTGTACCCAAATCCAACTTCAGAATGCTGTCTCCTTTGAAAGTGTCTGCAGTTTAACTGTCCTAAAAAACAACAACAAAAAAAGGAAAATATCCTTTTTTAATGCTCTAAGAACCTTTAAATATTCATACATAAATAGATTAACACCCAAAACAGGAATTTTTAGTCCTAACTGCAAAAGCCAGACCCTGCAGTTGCTTATACCAGTGCAGAGTTGTTCTGACTCAGTCGAAGGCTACAAGGATGCAGCAGTCTGTCCATCTGGCTTCATTTCTAGTGAACTCATCCCAGATATCACCGCACTACATTTCTGGCCCTTATAAAATCACCTAAATCTATTAATATATGAAAAAAAAAAAAAAAAAAAAGAACTGATTGAGAAAAGTGCTTGAACTATCTTTTCATTTTCTACCTCTTTTAATTTTCTACCTAATTTCACCTAGCAGTCTGACCGTGATCCAGGACTTTTGCTTCTGTGCAATACCACAGCATAAATTATAATTCCTTTAACAACTGGAAAATGTAACTGAATCCAGAAGCACAGCCGAATGCTTAGCATCTGAAATCTAGAACCTTTTATTACCATATATGCAAATATTTATATACACACCTTGATCTTCCTGACTTCTGATGTTCTTTTTTGTTACTGCCTACATTTTTAATTAATTATATAATTGTACATTACTTCTTTTTTCTTTTTTTTTCCTCCAAGAGCACTACCATTTCTGTGTGTCAGACATATTATATCCAGTAAGAGAAAAAGAAAAAATTGCTATGATAATTTCATTTCCCTAGACAACGAACCTGAAAAGAATTACTCAAAGGAAAATTGGGGAAAATAAAAATATAGTACAAATTTGAAACCAAACAAAACTTTTGAGCCAAAGTAAAATTTAACTCTTATTTTTTTCCCTGAAGGATTTTGAGTAAATAAAACATTTGCACTGCTTTTTTTTTTTATTTTTTTTTCCCTATTCCCTCACAGTTTGAAATTCAAATAGGAGAAGGAAAATATATATATATATACCTAGAAACAACAGAGGATTTGTGTACCTGTAAAGTTATATTCTGGAGGGAAATGAAACTTTTTCATGAACGTTTTCACCCCTTCAAAAGGAAAAACGTTTCATCAGGAAAAAAAAAATGCAGACAAATGTTGTAAAAGGTACTTTAAGCATATCTCAGACATATTTATGACTCTGAAATGTATGATATCTCAGTAATCCCTGCTCTATTACATTATTCAGCTGCCAACTATCCTGCATTTCATACCCTTTATAGGCGTTTAACATAAAGCACACTTCATTCTGACTTTGAATTTTACTTTTTACCTTCAGATTGCCATATCATCTCTATTCCTTACCTATTCATCTACGTATTTTACTAATACAAGTTACTATAACGTTTAGGAGTTGAGCTCTATATATCTGCTGCTTTATATTGCCTATCATTGCATTCACTGAATACCAAGGCTTTGCTACACATTTGCCATGGAAAGTCCCTACTAGACATTGGGTAAAATCAGTAGACATTCCAAAAAAACACTTCCCTTTAACAGTTTGATTTCTTTTTATTATTTTAAATTTGTTTCCCTTTCTTTTCCCTCTGTTGTTTTCAAGCCTCCTCCTACCATTCCCTTCTATATCTGATATGGCACTCACAGTCCTCATGCCAAAATGCCAGCTTGGCAGGGCCACACGTGAACCCTGGGAGGTGTCATCCACTTATATAGGTAGCTAAAGCCAAGCTGGACACATTCAATAAAGCTATCTTGGTCTCTGCCTCAACATCCTAGAATGACTTTCTGTTCCTCCATCCTCTCTTTTTATTCACCTGAAATCACAAAGAAAACTTGTTACAGAATATGCAGATATATTCTCACCTTAAACTACAGACAAGCCGACCTGGGTTTGTCTAGACAAACACTGTTTTCTATACCAGACTTGCTTTGTTAATGACAAATAAAAAATATGTCGTTTTTATGTGGAGAGCCATTTTGCACAGCGCAGAGATACACAAACATTTATTGTATTAAATAAGTGTTGTATCCATATGCAGGCTGTATTCCTGAAGCAAAAACATCTCCCAAAAGATTATGTTCTCAAGTAGTGGTGATTTGAAGTGAAACAGTACATATGTTGTTGAATAGGAGCATGATAGCATTCGCTTCAGAAGTAACCAATGTTGGACTAATAATAATAATAATTTCCAGAGCACTGGCTGCCATTCAAAACTCTCCTGGAGCCACTGTAACCGGTTGATTGAATAACCTAACAAACAACTCGTTTCCATCGCCTTCCCTCTCTGCCAAAAATCAGAAGTGACAAACACGGTACGGCTCACGTCTGCCACTCCACTTGATGTCACTCTGACATATTGATTCAGATTTTACCAAAGGTTCATTTCAGGAAATCTGAATGCTGTTTTAAAGAGATGTCAATTATTATGGTTTCTACTAATGTCTTTCCCAGTTAAAGACCCTCGTATCATGACTGGCCGTGCTAACGGTGGAACAGACTCAGTCAAAAAAACAAGTGCCAGCCTAAAGACACAGCGGGTGACAAATGTTGTAGTTAAACATTTAATAGATCCTCCAGGAAAATACTGCAGTATTTAAACATGAAAGGAATATCCAGCTCAGTTGTGTGAAAACCTCCAGTTAATTCCTACGTAAAGGGTAACATTGGTCTTCCAACGGTACCTGGGCTGTATATTAGTATCAGATCCTTATTCGAGTCTGGATACACATAACATCATTTGTAATTTCTCCAGAAATCTCAAGTGGACAAACCCTTGTTTTCAGTTGTATTTTTCATTGGTATCAAATACAATTCTTGGACCTGCTGACTGTGTGAATTGATTTTCTGCATCCGCTCCAAAACGTTTGGGGAAAATACTGTTATTAAGCCCTATACTACTGCCCGTTTAGATAGATGTGCTGAAAGGAAACCTTTAAAAGAGCAGGACAGGTAATTTGGAAATAACAAGTGGACCATAAGAAAGTTCACATTTCACCTGATTAGAGTGCAAATCTGGGGTTGGCTGCTACTGAGACAGCAAGCAACCACAACATAATCTCAAATCTACTAGTAACCTGGCCCTAAATCCTTTAAGTGGGGGAAAAAAAAAGAAGAAAAAAAAAAAAAAAGAAAGATAAAGAGATGAAAGAGATGAAAACCAGCAACAAAACCTACTTGGAGTGAATTCATCTGCTACTTGTTGAATCTCCAAGAAACACGTTTCTGTTTTCCAAAGTATCTAACACTGAGCCAGCTTCCACCTTCTGCCAGCGATTTATTACTTTTATTTTTTTTAACTGGGAGGTAGAATGTGGGAGAGAGATTAGCTCACTAAAATCCTGAAGCTGTAATTGAATTTAGACCATCTCTGTTATTTTCAGTCCCAACTGGCCAAAAGCCCTGGCCCAAAGAAGAAAGTTGTTAGAACACTACTAGTGTGGCCATCATGACTACGTACATCATGGCCTCATGCATCAAAACAAAGCTGCAACAAATTACAAAATATTGTTTAAGTCAAATGCTATTTAAGTCAAATGTTTTCAAAAGACATATTGAGGATAACGCATCTTTGTTTACTTCCTGCTTTGTAACCAGTCTGTTCTCCACTTAAATCTATATACAGTTATTTAGCAGAGTACTGGACAGTAGGAGGAGGTCCAACCGTGACACTTGGATCCATTTAGCCCAAGTAGCCCCATAAGGACTACTTTGAAGCCGTGGCTCACCAAACCCTGCTCAGCAGCAACCTGCTGTTAGCAACACTTGGGCTCATGAGATGTCCCCAGTGATATCCCAAGAATCTCGCTCCCCTCTACACCCCACACAGCTTCAACAGATTCAAAGGGCCTTAAAAGTTGACTTAAAAGTTTTGGTCTTTTCTTCACAAATAAAAGACCCCACCCCACCCCCCTTATTGACCTAAATAAGAATCTAAGCTGTATTGTTGGTTTATGTCCTGAAGCCTGTTTCCCAACTACGTGTTAGCGATGGAGCGAAAATAAGCATTTCCCCTGCATTTGTTGAAAGCCTAGCAAAGGACACATGGCTTAGAAGAAACAAAAGCAAGGCAAGGTGGCACAGTAAGAGTTTGTGAAAAAATATGTAGGCTATACCTACTGTCATCACAGCAGCATAATTTCCACTAAACTGCGCATTCAGGCAGAGCAATTAAGAATTTAATGGTACCTCCTAAAGAAAACAGAAATATCACATTTTTACAGCTTCTTACACTCCAGAGTCCTGAGCCCCGATTTATTCCCATTCTGTTTGAAGCTTGTAACAGCTCTGGAGATGGATTTCATTAATGTGATCTTCATTGCTTCGCTTCTCTTCCTAGGTCCTCCCCACTCATTAGCTCCAAAGAGAGCCAGGGCAGGTTAATGGTAGAGCAGCCATATGATAGACCCATAATCTAATAAGAGCAAAACGTTAAGTGCAGGAGATGAGGGGAGGAAAAATGTGAGGGGAGGGGGAAAAAATAATAATAATTCACTATTCTGTTTTTGATACCAGAATGACAATTTACATTTGCTGCTCCCCTGTTAACAGATGTCAAGCGAAGTCTACAAGTACGAAGAGAGTTTGGGATCGGGGCCTAAAGCCTACCCAAAAGTGCAGCTGGATTACATGGTGAGTCCAGTTCTGAATCCTGATGTTCATTTTAACCCTGCTCAGCAGCTGGTAGCAATACTGGTAGTGTATATATCTGGATAAATGCAAGTTCCAGTGAAAATCTGTTTTAAGTCTCCGGTCAATCACAAAAAATCACATAATACAAGATCCTAGGTTACTACCAACAGTTTACACAAAGAATCAACTCTGATACACCTCCCCTTTCCCTCCCTCCCCGTTTTTTTATTTTATTTTTTTTTATTTTTTAATTTGGTATTAATTAGATATCCCAAATGATCTTACAGAGCCTGCATCACGGTGCCTGCTTGCTAAGCTGCAGGGTAGTGCTATGGCCGTGTTGATAATGGTCTATAATAGAAAACACCAGCATATTTTTCTGATCTGATAGGCATCTAGCAAGCAGTTATCAGCCAGGAAAATGGTGCAGGGCTAAGTCCTTAAATATATTCTTCGCTCAAGAAACTCTGTCTTGCCTGCAACATATAAAACTTCAGTTGAATGCAACTAGCCTCATGGAAATGAATGCAGCAGTTAGTGGTAACTTTCAGCTCACTAGTTGGGCAATGTGTCATTTGGGCACATTTGTTATGTTTGTTGTCCTTTTCAGCCAGAAAAATCAGAAGCTGCATCAGAAGAAACCCCATGAGTTTCTAAGCAAATGCCAGAAACTGTTCTGCAGCAGCCAGCTGTAACAAGGTATCACAACACCAACCAGTGCATTTCAGGCATAAAATAATAATAATAATAAAATATTAAAAAAAAAAAAAAAAAAAAAACGCTTGCTCAAAAACAACACGCCCACAATCCATTCTCACCAGTGCTACAGCCTAAAATGCATCAATTGGCTTTTATCTTTTTGTGGAAGGATACAGATTGACCTAAGCCACTGGAGGTAAATGATTATATGATTTAACAGGCACTAATGCTTGTTAAAAGCTTTGCCTGGGCAGCCAATTTTACACCCACAGCAAACGCTTCCTGCATTATTCTAAATACCAATCTTTCCAGGTACTGCTTACAACAAACTCCCCGTTGTTTTGGGGTTGATTACCTTTCTGTAAGCATGATGCAATCTTAAATAAATTAATTAATAAATAAATCAAGAGTTCAGTCATCGTCCTGGTGCAGGATTCTTCCCCCCTTGTACAGTGTGCTTTAGTTTCACAAAATGCATCAGCTAGGCTGGGGAAATCTCATTGGGCCCTGCGCAGGGGCTGTGCCAGGCAAAGGAAACTTTCTCCCATAGCACACGATAATTGTAGCCTCTGCAGCTTCCTACTCGTAATTTCATTTTATTACACCTACAGATTCACCGGAGGGCAGCAGCTTGCACTCTGCTTGAGTGATTTCTTTTTCTTCAAACAGACCTAGATTTGCATGGGATTTTAAAGACATATATAAATATATATATATTATTTTAAAAAAGTACATCTAATGAGTCATTAAACCATGCACAGTTAGAAATACTTCTATTTTCAATACGCATCAGAGTTTTTCTTTTTGTTATCTTCTTTCTGGAAGAAATGCACACTAATTCACAATTTTAAAATAAAGTTGGGATTATTTTGCTATAGTTATTTTTACAAATAAATGCTGGGTTCTTGTTTGTGAAATATGCCTTCAGTATTGATATTCTTTTCATTTCCTCAGCTTGGTGGTAGGCCGACATATGCAGATGATAACCATGTATGTTAATATCCACATAAGTTTACATTTTAATTTAAATTAATTACTTATTAATGAAACCAAATATAAAAAAGAAATAAAGTATTTCATAAAACAAGACAATATTAATCGCACAGACAAGGAAGTGGTAACATTAGCCAATAACAAATCATTCAAATTCCACTAATTCTACAAATTATTCTATTTAGAAAATGAATATCATGGGGCTATTTCTACCCGATGTGATTCCACTCAGTGAAATTACATGCCACAGAGCAGAGTAACACTGCGATGCATGAGCACCACTGTGTTTTGTGAGAAATAAAACTGATGTCTTGCTTTGTTTAGAAGAGTCTTCAGAAATGTGCATCTTAAAATTCATATCCTCTGCAATTCTCACTGAGAATGGCTAATCTCCCGTATCACGTATGGGCATGGAAAAAGGTGATCCCCCTAAGAAGCACTTAAGTTGGTTTGCTTGGCTCCTCTTGATGCAAGTTAGCACAGAATAGTTGTACATCAAGTGAAACAGACCAGTCCAAAATAACAACACGCTTTCTGCTGGACTGATAGAGACTTTTCCAAGACTCACCCTTCACTGAGCACTTAACTTTGCCTGTCTCCAAAATAGACATGTTAAAGATTAAACAAAATTCTGAAAGCTGGAATGAGCAAAGACCTGCAAATCGGCAAACAAATTTGTCAAATGAAGCAGAGAAGGTCATTTTTTATCTCTCTACCACAAGTGACCCATATGAACAATGAGGACACCAAACCACAGAGCAGCATTTATAAGCTTTGTTGAGGTCCCTAAGTATACATGTGGCAAACATCACTACCAAATCTTATTAAGGGCCAGCTTCTGAATATACAAAGCATAACAGAGCAATTGTGAATACCACTACGTTTCTTAATAAAGAAAGAAAGCTTTCTTCAAAATGCAACTGTTTCTGATTTATCATTGATCTCCAGAAACTGCGCGTGTGTCCAAGAATTGCATTTATGAAGCAATACTTTACAAGCTAGCTCTGGGAGAAGCAACGTGGCTTTAAATTGACAAAACATTTATTTCCTTGGAAGTCATTAGAATCGACATTTATCTTCCTCTCACGTCTCTGTTCGACAATTCTTTTTGTTATTTTTCCAATAATCTTTGCTCAGTTATCATTTTTCTTTAAAATAAAGAAAAAAGGAAAAAAAAAAAAAAAAAGAATTGTAAGTGTAGATGTGGAATTGCCGGACAAACTCTGCTGTTACGGCTGGGAGGGAGCAAAATGCTACAGGCTGTCAGACACAGTCCTGCATCAAGGAAAGGGGGGATGAAGTACGAGGTGGGAGGGTTTGGGATCAGCTTACGCAAAGCTCCTCTTTCACCGCGCTCCTCTCGACAAGGGAAGTTATTTGAAAAGCTGGAGAACACCCAGCAGTGACACAGGTGGCCAAATAAATTTAAATTTTGTCCGAAAGTTTAATGAATGTAGACTTCAGGAGTTATTAGTGCTTGCCTTAGGTCACCCTTTGCCCTTTAAATGTGACCCTTGTCTCAAGTTACATGCATTTACCTTGCCCCCTCTCCCAAAGCCCCCTCAAAAGTATCTGAATAACTCCCAGCAAAGCCTCAGATGGCACATCCTTCAGGAGAAAATCCACAGTTCACCAGCAAACAACAGCCACACACTTCTCTGAGAGCTGCAAAACAGAAGCAGCAGGGGGATGAGGATAAAGAAGTGGGATTAAATTTGCACTCTCTTCTCCCATCTTGCTCTTATCGAACGAAAATTGCAAGAATAGGGCTTTATCCAGATCTACTATAAATACTCTCCCTCACTCCAAGAGAGCATTCACATCTCTGTACAAACAAAACAACTTTTTGTAACAGAAAAAAACATTCTCAGTATAAAAATAAAATTAAAAAAATAAATAAAAAACTCCACTAAATATACGTCATTTGTTTAATCGTGGAGACAGACGTGATGATGACAGAAGATGAAAGAAGAAGGGCAAGGAAAACGTGAGAAACAAGTTAACATTCAGAAGCCAAGCTGATTAAAACCCTGGATAAAACACGGCATTTACAATTTGCTATTTTTGCCCTTATTCGGGGGCAGCAGAGTTACACCAGCTCTCCACGAAGCTTCAGAAGATCGTTTTGTTTAATAAGCTCAAAGATCCAAGAGAAACATTTGCTGGGAAAAATACCAGAGGAGCTTGGCTTTCAAAGTGATTCAAACACATCTTTTTACTACAAAGTGTCTTTTCAATTAGGATGCTAGGAATCAGACGAGCCTAAGAAGTAAGGTAATGAGGGCAGGCATGACATGGCAGCCTCCGGGCTCCGTGGGATTTTCCTTCAGCATTTGATTCAGACCCTTGGAGGAACCTGGGGTGAATGTGATAGCAAACGCCTGCCTCTCTTCCCCCGTGTTCCTGCTTTCAGGCCTCATGTGCTCTGTCACACGTTCACATTTATTGTGCACATACCACTACAATTACAGACCTTTTTGTTCAAACTGGAGTTCCCCAGTTTGTCCTTTAAAAAAAAAAAAAAAAAAAAAAAAAAAAAGAAATGACTTTAATAACATGAGGCCAGACCTGTTTCTAGCCACTGGGAGATTAAATGAGGGAGGGAGGGATCATCTGAAAGTCTCTCTGTGTTGGAAACATCAAGTAATGACCTTTATTACTAATGACCTAGGCCCTCCAGCGATGAACCTAGACAACACTGATTAAGAGAGGAGCCTGCTGCTTTTTAAAGGCATATAAAATAAAAGGAACCTTTGAGTTAATAGAGAGGGGTATGACACCGAAGGAAATGTAAGAATGAATGAGCTATAAAAAGAAGGGATTTTTCCCACTCTGTGGAAGACAATGAGAAATTAATCCATCGATGTAAATCTTGAATCATAATTTCATAAGACGCTACAGAAGTAGATCTTTACAAGATAACAGTAACTAAATCTCACACTGCAGATTTGCATAAAAGAGACAGGAGCTTCCTGCTCGGTGTGGTGTGGGGCAAACAGGAACTTATGCTTAACAAAACATCAACTGCCAGCCTTAGCATAAATAACTCCTGATGAATTTGGTTTTGCATCACATGCCAGTTTAAAATATAATAATAATAATGCAATAGCAATCGTAGCTATTTCTACCAACGTAGCAGCTAAAGCTTCCAAAATGTTGACCCTGCTTTAATTGTGTGAATGCCAAATCCTCAGGCTGGTACAGTTGTCAAGAGTCACAGGATGTGACTGGTTGTTACCAGACACCTGTTCTGGGAATACATCTTCAGTGGAAAGATGTTCTTCTCTGATCTATGCCATTCCCAGCTCTAGACTGCAAGAGCACTAATAACACATAAAGCTTTTTATTATTAAATAGTTACAGCTCAAAGCCATCATTAAGAGCCTCAGTGTTTATGCTCACATTAATGACAAGCACTACATGCAGCAAGAGAAAATACAAAGAGCATGCTACAGAAACACTGCTGTGGGAGAAGATGTCAGAAGAAAACAGAAGCTGCAAGCAGCATGGAAACCTAGGAAGGCAAGCTAAGCTGAGGACAAATGACAGCTAACATCAGAATTTGCTTGTACACCTCAAAAACAGCCGGAAGGTTGCCAGCTGATGAGGAAGAGCGACACTAACTCCCCAAAATATCATCAGGCTGTGTCCTGTAGTGACATAGATGTATGAAATTTGGTAGAGCTCAGGTGGTGATAAGTTACACCTGCCCTTTTCTTTGCTGTACGTGCAATGCAATCTTTTTTTTTTCCTCCCACTGGGGAAAAGTTGAGCCCCATTCTTTTACCACAAGCAAAGCTGTTTAAAAAAAAAAAAAAAAAAAAGTGTAGGAAATACATATACATATGTTTTAAAGAGAGAGATAAAAGCAGCTGTTTAACATAGTTTTGCTGCCTCAGATATGAGGAGTAGCAGACAGAATTCAGGATGGAAAGATGGGGAGATGGAGGCTTTTGTATAAGAGGATACGTATTTCTTTTGGCTTTGAGCTGTATTCATACATATTAATGTACCCCTGACCTGTTAGTCTTGGTCACGTCATAATCTCAATGCTGCTCCACAACTGGCAATTGTCCTCTCGATATGGTGGTGGTGTCTGGAAAATCTCCTCATTATACTTGCATATATGTGCACTGATGTCTAGTTTTAGGCCGATGCTACGCCTTACCTGACATGTCAGGTACCTGACTGATTTAAAGCTAATGACAAGTTTATCTATTCATGGTTAATCTATTCATGTCTGTCGGATTTAGCACTTTATCTTGACATTGTTTGTTGACATTGAGTGTGTAAAGTTAGCTCTCATGAGCTAAGGATTAAGATGCCTTTTGTCAGGACAGACTAAAGACCAGAAAACCGACTAACGGATCCTATAGCATGGTGCACACACACAGTTACCAGTCCATGCACATGCTTAACCAGGGAAATAAACATGCAGCCTTCTTCAGATGCTAGGCGCTGATCTGGCACGTCCTAGGATTGTTTCCACCAGTGAGGGTAGGGCCCTGCTGTCCTCATGGCACACACAACCCCCCAGGGGCAATTAAGGCTCAGGCATCACTTCCAACACGTTCCCAAAGCAGCACAACAGCCAGGATTCCCTTCTCTTGACCCTCAGGGGCAATCACATTGGTTTTTTATCCATCGGACAGCTCTTCAGTGCACACAGGCTCCATCAGGTGCCTTTTACATCACTTTGTGATGTTGCCTTTCCCTTCACACCACTTCTTGGCCTGCTGGATTTCCCCACATAACCAAATGCAGTCTGCAGCAGGTGGCCCATTTCTTCCAGGCAAGCACACCCCAACAAAACCCAATGTGATTTCAATCATGCAGTGAGATTTTTGGTCCTTAAAAACAACAAATTTCATACATGATTAATGAATAACCCTACCCAGAACATGGCACTGCATTAGATGTATTTTCCAGATCTACACAGATTATAACTATCTGCGTATTCTCTGCATTACGCCTACGATTTTTGGAAGTCTTTTCTGAGCCAGATTTGTCAGGAAATAATCAGCCTTTGTGGAAATATGCTGGCTCAGTCTTCATATTTGTCTAAATGACTGATTACCCCTTTAAAAATTAATTTCTACACTATCTATACCACTGAGCTCTGAGAATTATGTTTCATGTTTTAACAATTCTTCCTTAGCTCTTTCTTAAAACATTAAAGAAGTATTTGCCTCCCTTCCAGCTCCTGGCTCTACAGCGACTGAGAGATCTTTCATGAATGGGTTTTTTTCACTGTAAAATTGCTATTCATGAAAACTAAATGAGTTCACAGGAATGGGATGACTTACATTACATTCCTGGCTTAAGAGGCTCGTTTTTATTAAATCTGTTTATAGTCACAACAAATTTTTATTTGGCTATTTAAGCTATCTACACTTTATAAATGGTTGATAACTTCAAAAAAAATTTCACTTCAATTTCAAAATAATATTTTTAGATGTGTCTGTGCAGAATATTTTATGGAGTCTACTAGTTCAAAAAGTCCAGTGCTTGCTAGCTTTTCTATCTGTTACACCACAGCCCGCCGAATAGCATGTAGAGCACCAAGTGCCAGCCTGCATGCAGAGCGGTGATAAAAGGGGACAGGAGAACTTGAGGAGCTCCCAGTGACTGGGAGAAATTGCCAAAGTGCCAAAAGGAGGAATGAAAGCAAGTACAAAGTCCGTGCAAGTTTAAACTCCCAAGAGAGGAGATAAAGCAGTAAGGGCAGGATGAGGTGTTTGCTGAAATGCTCAGAACGGAGCTCAGCCTCCCCCTAGCAGCCTCCTGCTCCAAATGAGACCACTCATGTTAGAAAACATTATCATTGCCCAACTCTCAATACCAGCCCAAGCCCGGCTGTGCCTCTCCATTCTCTGTTTGGGATCATCTTTATCAAATACAGCAACGCTCCAAGGCAGCAGGGCAGCGTGTCTTTACTTTCTTGCCAAGGTAAAAATGTGTGTTTACAGACAGACCCCCTGCAGTTTTCCTTTAGTGGTAACATGATCTTGGGTTGCCCGGTTCAACTGAGCATGTAGGGCAGGGCTTTGGTCCACGTTTGCTTATCTTGTAACCTACTCACTTTTCCAGTTATTCAAAGAGGGGATTGGCTTCCAATGATCTGCCATATTTCACCTGAATATCCAGGACTGGCAGCTTTAAAATACACAACTTCTTGGGAAAAAATAAAATAAAATAAAAAATAAATAAAAAAAAAAAGGTTAATATGCACCCAAATAACTGCACCAGTGTAATACCAGAGGGAATACTCCAGAGCGCCTACACATGTTTGAGCTATCCTAATGTTTGTGTTCAGACTGCTTTACTTTTCACCTGTGATAACTCTAACAAGCTGGAGAATATCTGTTAAGTATAAAACATAAATCCTTTTAGAGTGTTTAAACACTTAATTTCCTTTGAAAACAATTATTTGAATGGATGGCCTATTGAAGTCAATGCCATTCGTTGATAATCGCTAGCACCCGTAGTTGTAAAAGTCTAATTACATGGTTATTTTAAAGGATTGTTTTTCAAATGATTAAGCCAGATTGATGTAGATAAACCACAAATTTGACTGTAAAAACTTGTATTTCAAATATATATATATGTATATATATATATATATATCATCCAAGGCTGAATTAAAGAGCAGAAATTCCTGGAGCAATAAAATATTATAGTTCAATTTAAATAAGATTCCTGCTCAGTTTTTACCCATGCCCACAAAACACTGGGTTGGAACAAATTTTCTTCCTTATTTTGCAACTGCAAATTCAATGTATGCCTGAGTCATGCTAACATCTCTCTCTCCAATGGAATGGGAATGCTTCTACTTTTTGTGTAAACCAAGAAATTAGAACTATTTATGGCTGTGATGCAGCCATAATGCATGCAGATGCATTTGTACCTGAGAAATGCAGAATATGCAATTGTGAAACAGAGGCGAAGAAGTAAAGAGATCAGGCTGCTAAATATCTTACCTATGAAATGGTTTTAGTGTCCTAAGTAAAGGGGGACACAACACAATTTGTAACAGAAATACAAAAGGTTAATTACTGTACGCTGTCTTGACTGGATTGAAAGCACAATTGGAAACACATCTTGCTAAATTGGTAATAGTAATTATTATTATAAAAAGCAGAGTATGTGATTCATTCACCCCACAGAAATTATTCCTGCTAATTCTATCCTAATGAATCTCACTCCTAAAACCGGATAGGCACTGCTGATCATTTTGGGACAAACCATAGCATGCTCTCTCAAAGTTCCAGGTCTACAATCAGCCTCATGGTCATGTCTGCATACTGTCTGAGGTCCTTCACAGGTTGTTCTACCGGATACTTTACTTTTGAAGAGAAGTTCTGGAAAACCTGAGCTCATATGGTCCAGACAAAAGTTTGTTGTTGTTTGTTTGTTTGTTTTCCAACAATTTTTTCATGTGCTTACCGCTGCAATGCCATTGTGTGAAGCTCCCAGTAATCATTTGAAATTTGCCGTTTTGCAAGGTCTAGGATAAACTATCACTCATTCTTCTGTAGTTGTAGGCAGTACGCTGCAAGACTATTTCTAACAACTTAACTTGAAAACATATATTAAATTTAGTTTGAAAAGTATTTTAGCCAAGTTTTACCTGTTTTTCTACAGACAGGAGGAAAGCATGATACTTCACAACTGTCATAATTCAACAATGATAAACTATAAATTACAGATAAAAAACTATGATAACCCTGGACCAGCACTCCCTACAAGCTATGTTACAGACACACAGCAAGCGTAGTGCTTGTCCCAAGGAGTTTGCAAAGGGAGTGTAAGAGCAGAGGCCACATGAGTTAAAACAGAGAGGTGACAGAGCAAGAGGAAACAGCTCATAGGAACAGACAGAGGCTACAGCACACCAGCTACTTAGCTTCAGTTTATCTAAACTGCAATTTTTATTCAGTGGATAAAGCTCTTAAAATGCTACTGCTAATAAAAATCTTTCCTAGGTACATCTTTTATAAGCAATTTGCTGCTTCTCAGCATTACAGTATCCAAGCATGCTGTTTTGTTTCTTGTAAACTATATGGTAATTTTGCAAAACAGATTGCAGCTGCAAGTATACAAGTGTGTAAGTACATTGTAAGAAGAAAAGCAATCCTTTTATAACTCAAAAAGCTATTTTCTCTTTGTTGTCTTTGTTACATTTCATAATCATTAACAAAACCCAAAATTAGCAGCATGCAGCTGGTCTAGCTGCCTGCAGGATCATTTTTCCCCCAAGATGGAAGATTCATGTTTTCCTGTTTCTGAAAAGACAAAGTCCTCTTTTACTGGATGGGTGAGAAGGGGAGTGATGTTTTTGGCAATGATCTGATACAAAATCGTCATTTCATTCCTCCTATAGATAATTGGAGTAATCCCTTACCAACGCCTATCATTTTTCTCTGCCTATCACCTTTCTAAATGCTGACAGTTTGGAAAGTGCATTAAAATCGAGCCTGATAACAACGCTCAGTATTTCACCCTGCAGTTGGACATGGTAGAGTCAAATACTACTACCGCAGGTGGAAAACCCAAGCAGTAATTCTAATTAACACCGACAAAGCCCCACTGTGCTTAATTCTTGAGGCACAAATGCATGGTTTGATGGTTGCAGGCACTAATGTTAGATGAGACCACTGCTTTTGCCTCAGCAACGCTGCGTTACTCAGCTGGCTAGCACATGCTGATAGAGAGGAACAGAGAATGCCACACACAGAGACGGAAGCCTCCAGCATAGACAAACTGAGCTCCTGCAAACCCACCCCAAAGACAGGCACTGAGCTGCACTGCATGTTGCTCTGTGCCGCCACGTTTCCAGGAAAGCCACCCTTTTCCCTGCAGGGCAAGCTCAGTCTTTCTGAACCCACCCTCATCTTCATCCAGCCGCTGGTATGGAATTGGGAACAGGGTTAGTTTTTCTTTGGGGGACAGGAAAAAGATTTCAACCCCCAATACTGAGAAACGGGCATTTTGCAACAGAAAAAAGATTCTGAGTTGAAAAATTCTCTGCTCCCTCCCACCACGACACTATCCACAGGTGGGCAGCCTTCTAACCTCACTAATCAAATCTGCAGATTCTCCCTCGAGTGCAGATTAGCGAGACTCTGCTCTCCCATATTATTCATTTATTTGGGAGATATAACAGTGCCTAGGAAACAAGAACTACTGTAATTTAATTCTTTTTCCATAGACTGTATTGTGTGCTGTATACAATACTGCATAAATCCTCTATGGAAAACACTAAAATAACAGATTGATTTTCTTTCTCAACAAAACCGTATTAACCAAGAAGAATACACGGAAGGAAGCAAGGACTGAAAGTCCTTTAAAAATCACAGTGGGCAGCTAACAGGTTGGGCGTCTTACAGTCCAAACGATTCAGGGTTCAGACCCACCGAAATTTAAATAAACACCCCACTCCTTTTATTGAAGGGCTTCAAAGATGCAATCATTTAAATCTAAAATAATGTCTTTACATATCAGAACAGATCATTCTGAAACAAGTTCCTTCCTCTGCCAGTAGAAATTCAGAAGGTATACTTTGGATTATACTCTTCATGACCAGCATGGGAAATTGGCCCTACTCCCTGCCTTACACTCGTGTCAGATTTTTAAGCCAAGACCAGTCACTAATATCAGTCGGAAGCAAAGTACTATTTATTTGACAGAGCACTCCAAAATGTTTGGGTTCTCCCAGCTGAAAATGCTCGTACTCTCCTCCTCCCGCACCCCTACCAGCGGTCTCACCAAACATTAGTTTCCTGCAGACAAATTACTGCTCCTTAGATCTGCAACACTGGGTGGGAATTGTAATGAGGAGCAGCATATGTTATTGTTTCACTAGCACCTCTTAATCAAATCCCGGTAGAAATCACAAGCATAACATCAACTACAAAAAGTTTTAGTCTAAGTTTTCAAGGGAGATTCAGGAGCTGACTGCCCTTAGGGCTTCCAGTTTCTTTCAGCTGCTTCACGCATCCTCATCCAAACTTACTTGAACTGCCTAATAAATGTCTTCAGAAACACTTCTCTCTTCATGTGACTACAAATCAAATGTTCTCAGTAAATGCCTGGTTTGCTTTTTAATTTTTCTTATTAGAAAAATGAGAGACAACATTTCAACTTTTTTAGATATTTTTGCTTTTAATACACGATATTTGGCTGCTACCAAAAACAGAAGTGGAGTTAGGCTTTCTCTTCTTGGATGAAAAGTTAAGTTTACTGTTTAACATTTCCAAAGGAAGTGCTTGTTCTGTCATAAGTGTCACAGAAAAATAAACAGTGCTTTTATTTCCCAGTACAATTCATTTCTTGTTCTTCAGATGGGAGGGAATAACCTTGAATAACTGACCGAGACGCTTCATCAGCCCACTCTTGTTAGTATCAAACTTTTAAGGTAACAAACTAACATACCTATGTTTTCATTATATTTTTAACTAATGCTATTCCCTTTTTGACATTATTTTTGTTAAAGGTAGACCTGCTACCACAACTACTGCCATATCCATTTTGTCATATGGAAAGGGAAGAAATTGTTTGTTTCAGCTAATGAAAAACTCAAACATGTCCAAAGGCATCATGCCTCTTTCCTCTCCAGAAAGCAGGAGAGCCTGTTGAAGAGCAAGCAGGAATGGGAAAATAATATTGTATCTATTTCATACAACAGATTTAAGGGCAAATACATCATAATGTAGTCCATTAATACAAACACTACAGTTTTAGATTCAGATTTTTCAGTTTCCTTGTCGCAGATAATTTATTCACTTCATTCTCACTTCCAAGTCTTGAATGAGACAAGAGAAAACACGACAGCACCAATCCTGCATTTAAGAATTGGCCAAGACTTTTAAAATATTTTGAGTCATGCAGAGAAGAAAACAGAATAAGTACATCTCAGAAGCACAAGCAAGAAAGGCTGAACAGTGGCCAAAAAAAAAAAAAAAAAGTAAAAAAAAGAATATGATGTATCCAGAAGATGCATTCAAGAGGGAATATGTGTGGCAGTCTTGTTACAACACGTTAGCCAGAGCACAAGATAAGGCTATCATTTACCACAAACAGTAACTGATTTAGAAGGTACTAAAAGGCCTTTCACAAGGTGTCCTCAGCTATTTGGAATAAGGATGATAACTAACCTCCACCTTCCAGAAGTGATGGAAAGCTGATGTAGGAGAATATCCCTTCTGTGGCTATCTTTCCCCATGTTCTTGACATCTTCACCCGTCCCCATTACCTCACTTGGAAATAAAATTTCTTCCACCATACACCTGAGCATCACGTTAATTTTGTAATATCTTCTGTAATGTGGCCTGTAAAAATTGCAGTTAATTGATCATCCTTCCTCATATTTTTTTTTCCACTTTACTGTAGAACCAATATCTGAAATGATTTTATCCTTTAATAGACTTTGTCCAGTGTCATGCAAACAGAGGAACACACTGACTTGTTCTAACTCACACTTCTGTGCTATTATCCCTTGACTGGTGTGATGCTGGCATCAGGAGTGAGCTGCGCAGCTGGATGGTTATGCAACACCCCAGCTGGATGGTCAAGCCAGCCAAATATGGCAAGGTCGAGTTAATTTAAATAGACAAAAAGATGCAATTGTATCTTGCACAAGGCAACCTGAAAAAATAATGCCAATGAAAAATCAAAATTAGAAAATTATAATTTACATTTTTCACGTGTTGTAAACCTTTCACATAAGCACAGCATTTCTGTCACTTTCCAAGACACAATGACACGGGACTTGATCATCCACATGAAAAAACTAGGACACAAAGCTGAGATTCCAACACTGAGATTCAAAAGCCAGGCGGACCTGAAACAAAAATGTTAAAATACTTCAAATAATTTTCTCCAAAAACAACTGAAAGAAACAGATTGTTTTTTTCTTCCTTTCTCTAATTTACTGTTCCATTTTTATTCTGGCTATGTTGAAAAATTACACCATGCTGGTGGCAAAATATGGCACTCCCCAAATCCTCATCCTTGCGAAATATAACTCCAACTGATTGCTTAACAAGTGACACACGGAAATCCACTGAGCTTCCCTTAAGATGAGGTTGTCATTGCTTTGCACCACTCTGCCTGACAGCTGCTAAAGTTTGCCATCATCATTCTGCAGGAGAAGGGACGTTTGAGCGATGTTTTTCTTTGCAGGTTTTAATTACAGAACGTATATGCAAAGTAAAGGTATCTCTGACACGCAATGTATAATAACCAACACTAATTAGCATCCCTCTGACTTCGTTTTGCAAATAAAGCAGGACAGCAGAGTGCTGTACATTTCCCACTTTCCTGTCCTCTTTCTTCCTGTCCCTAGGGCAGCAGAATTATCTTACTGAATAACTGCACTTCATTCACTGTAGCTATAAGCAGGGAATCAACTTCAAAACCTCAAGCTAAAGCTCATGCTTTTCCTGCTATCAGTAATTTATTTATTTAACTTTTTAACTAAGACAGGTGAAAACATGACACACACACAGCTCCATCTCATAGATGAAGAAAGCATTGCATAGAGGACCAAAGGAAGGAAAACGAAGCACACAACAGGTTAATTCACTCCCAGCCTCTCTGCCACTAAATCTGATTCTTGCCACACTAAGGTTTGTCACATTGGGTACCAGAATGTAAATTAAGCACAAGGAGGTTTGGACTGGTTAAAAAGAAAAATATTTTCTCCATCTGAGCAGTGGCACAGGTTGCCAAGGCAGGCTGAGCTGTCCCCATCTTCACAGATTTTCAAAACCCAAGAGGATAAAGCTCTGAGCAACCTGGCCTGACCCACGAGTTGACCTTGCTTAGAGCAGGACTAGAGATCTCCAAGGTCCCTCCCAACTTGAATTACCCTCTGATCCCCATGGCCAGAGGACACCCATAGAAGTCTGCAGAAGGAAGACTGAGATTAAAGAAGCTTGAAGCCAATGACTTTTCATTTTGTCGCACCGGACAGAGCTGTTGTGATTCTGCCCAAAGCTTCTATTTTTGCTGGCAGTTGCTGCAGGGGCTGGAATTGTGCAAGTTTATGTTTGAATTTCTGTTAATTTGTGCGCCAGCAGTCCGGAGTGCTCATATTTGAGAAACAGTGCTTGTCACTGCTTGAGTGCTTGTCTTCAGAGCACTTGCAAACTAAAAAAAAATAAAAGTTTCAAAAAAGATCATAGAAAAACTAGAAGACAGTTCTTCACTCTAGCTAGGATGATTAGTGTGCTTCACAGAACAAAAGAAAAGGAAAAAGGAATGGTATATTATCTCCTTAAAAATGCTGAAAGACACTTTTACTTTTCCTGCCTCTTTTCTTAATATAGTCATATTTTCCAACTGCTTTTAAATAGCGTTCTGTATGAAATAACAGATAATGAAAAGATATTTTCAAATAAAAGAAGTTTCTTTTTTTTTTTGTGGTTATTCTGAGAAACGCAAAGACAACGATGTGTCATTAAAGGAGAACTACCCAAGAATAGGGTACAGGAGATGCAATTAAATTCCCTCTCTCTGCCAAAAAACGTAGAACATAAAAAGAAAGATTTTTGATGTTTACTCTTCCCTTTAAAAATCAAATATTCTAGCCCCTTCAAATACTACCCCTTCAAACTCCAGTACAAGAGTTGCCATCAGTGCCACTGCTCCCATTTCTAGTGAGTGTTTATTTCAGAGATGAAGGGAGACAAATTCTCAGCTTCTGCTGACTTGCTGGGCCCAAAGCTCCCAACGAAGGCAGTCACTTCAATTCCCTCCATGTTTCTCTCAGTGGTCTGCCTGCAAGGGAAGAGGGCAGGGCACTGACTAAAACCAGTATTTCTCAATAAATAATTTACTTTTGTTTCCATTTCCTTTTTACCCATGATGTGTTTGCCTTGTATCTTAAACTAAGCAGTTTAGATCAGGAGCTTTCTTATACGATGCAGTAATATCCAGCGCACAACACAAAATGACTCCAATCACATCTGTGACAAATACCTGCCATAGACAGACAGACACACACACAAAAACAAGCAAACAAAATAAAAAATACTATACTATCACAGCTATAGTGAAAATACAGGCAGACGAAAGGGAAGCTTTCTTACCACACAAGTATTTTTACAATCGTAAGCTCAGCAATTACCATCATATCATAAGCCATTTCTTCCTTGGTCGGTTAGACAGCATTAATCAATCTTGTTCTTGAGGTTGCCTAATAAACAGAGGACTTGCTGTAATTTGCTGGATTTAGACACGTGGTTTAGGACCTTAAAAGTGATATTTGTTTACCAGAGGTGCAGGAAAAGCAATACTCAGTTAGTACTTGGAAAGATTTTGCTGAAAATGGAGAGTTTGCAATTTCCAAAAATATATGCAGGTGTGGCCTTACTTGGATGGTGACCATCTGGGCTCAGATTTGTACAGTCAACCCACCTGGCTGCACTCAGGGGAACACTCCATGTTGTGGAGGTCTTCACCGTGTTTCCAGAAGGTAATGATCCCATTCACAACTGGAACGTGTTCAGCAATATGGTCCAGAGGATAGAGCACCTGCCCAATGAGGAAAACAGGCTTGTCCAGGCTGGAGAAGTCTTTGGGGGGATATGACAGCAGCCTTCCAATACCTGAACGGAGCAATGACAGGTTTTGCTAACCTCCTTTCCAACCCCATCAGCTGAGACTCACTGCTCTCCTCATTTCCAGAGGCAACAAATCACAAAGGAGTAAAGAGACTACAGAGGAAAAACAGCTACATGAGCCTCCCCCACTGCTTAATAAGAAAAGACATTGTGTCTTCATGTCTGATGGGGAGAGGCGGAGGTGCTTGCCTTGATCAGTGGCTTCACAGCGTCAAAGAGAAGTGGAAGCAGAGAACAAACAAACAAGGTCTCTCACTGAACTTCAGTCTCACACCCGTAACATCGAGCACCAAGCAGACTGCCTGCTTAAGGATGAGGAGGGGGGCTTCTTGTCATGTTCCTACTTGTATCATACAGACATGAAAAGAAACAAATTCTTATGATTTGCTACAGAGAATTTACTTCATAGACTCCTGGCAAATGTCTCCTCCATTGGGAAAAAAAAAATAAAAAAATAAAAAAAAATAAAATATTCTTTCTTTAAGTCATCAGCTTTCACACATCTTATTATAGCAGCCTCCCCACTGAAATTCATGCATGCTGATGACAATGCTGGTACACACACATGTCATCCGAGCTGTTTATAGCCACTCTTTCATTTAATGCATCTCATCTGCCATGGGGTTCTTTTGCAGGTTTTGTCTGCTTTATCATGTTATCGTTTAAGTCTTTATCTATAAATCACACTGATATATAAACCACTTTGTCATCTTTTGTTTCGCAGCAGATGTACAGTAAGCAGAGACTGCTTCTGAATAGGAAAAAATGAGAATGCAAACAGAGGCTGGAATATGCACAGAAATTCAAAAAAAAAATATCAACCAAAACAAGATGGGTTTTGTTTCTAATAACCAATGGCACAGAAGGATGTTTATGCAAAGAATATAAGAGAGGGGAAAAGAAAAAACAACAAAGATGATGACTCTCTTCAGATGCAAATGTGATTTCTTCCTCCCTGTAATCAGGCCGAGGAAAGCAATCTGAGGGAGAGCCACACGGAGGAATTAGGGCTGAGTTGTTTGCAGGAGGTTCCTAGCACACATACATTGAAGCGACAAGTCAGTTGCACAAAAATAAAAATAATAATAATAATAAAAAGACCTGACAGTTTTCCACTATGTTAGTGAGCTTTCATTGGCAAGGTTCAATCTTTGCCAACACACTTTGACCACTCCAGCCCCCTGTCATGACTCCCATGATACCATTACTACCGAGAAGACTTTAAGTCATGGCTACATTACTGTTGTACTCTCTAAACAGTGGCAGAAAATACACCACTAACTACTGTCCAGTTCAGAAGGGTTCAGAAATGTGAAGTGCTGATGGAAAGGCTTTTCTGCAGTGTATGGGATGCCATTTAGCAACGCATTCTTGACAATATTAAGAGCATTTATTATTGGCACTCCTCTTCTGGAGGCTTCCTTCACTCTGGAGAGTCAGGCTGATCCGAAACATGAGCATGTACTTCTCTCAGCAACAGTGCACTAAGGAGTGGGCAAGGACCTGTGGTCTGGTCCATCTGGCTTTGACACTGATGATGTTCAAAGCAAAGGTAGGCCACGTCAGGTCAGGTATGTCAGTAGACGGCTTACGTGAGCCAACGTACACCTATATCCTGATCTCTAAACCAGCTTAAGCATTAGACATAATGTTTTACATCTGCTCCAGCATTTCCATTAGCCTGAAGTGCAGTTATTGTTCTTACTACCTACATGAACATCCAACATCCTGAAACTTCCCAATCTCACAACCACTTTTGTTCATAAAATACAAGTGAAAAATGTCTTGAGAAGAAATTTGGGATGTACTTCGGGTTTTGGTGAATATGAAAAAAATATATGAGAATGGCACGTAAATACTTTAACCTTTAGCCAACTAGATTTAAACATTGATCAAGACTGAAGAAACTTAATAATCACTTTCTGAAGAATCCTGTTTCTAGTTCAGTTTTAGAAATGCCCCCAAACACCAACAAATGTTCCTTTTAGATTCCATAAAACCCAAACACATCTGTAGGAACCTTCTCCTACCTAAACACTGACTTTAGTGTTGGTAAAAGCAGATTTTTTGAACGCTCTGGGAAAGAAATTCTTATGTGCCTCAAAATAAATCATTGTGTCACAAACAGTGATTAAAGACCAAGAACAGACTGAATACTGTGAGAAAAAGGAATAAATAAATAAATAAATAAATAAAATAAAATACTTATCTTTAGCAAAAGGTAAATTACAAAAGCAAATAGAAGTTATAATTAGCGATTTCCATTTATAACTCCAGCAATATCCCTGATGACAGGTAGCGTAGTCAGCAAAAATCAACTGTTAATTTATCAGCTTTATTAACTCTAGCACATTATTTTAAATGAAGTAAAATATGTTTGCACTGTGTTACTTGTATTTCCATGCTTTGTCCAAGTTCTAGTCTTGTTTAAGAATACGTGCAAAACATTGGAAATTTTCAGAAGGCCCTAAAAAAAGCACCAGCACAGAAGATTTAGGCCAGATATATGAGACGTCACATATAATCAGCTCTCCAACATTCATAAACTTTAATTATGCCACAACTCTATGACAATTTTTAGACAAATTCTAATACTGTGAAACTTCCTTTAACAAAGCCATGAATGATGGTGACCACCAGTTTGAACAAGCTGTAAGATTCCAACTTCTAATAAGGTCCAAGAGGCTGAAGTTCTTCATCAAATCTAAAGCGACCAAGATTTGTTATTCCCATCTTGCATAAATTTGTACTGAGGCCAAAACATTGCTAGAAAAAAATTACCTAATTCCTCGCTATCTCCCTCTGATCATATTCACTCTAACATTTTAAGACCAAATGGGTTAGATACTTAACTCATCTGCTGACACTTTTCCTCCTCATTACAGGAAATAATTTCCTTACAAAGCTCTGAAAGAAACAGTTATTTCTGAATTTTCCACAAAGCAACACAAAACAACCAGAACTAGAAGCATTTCTTTGGGGTAATTTTCCTCTTCCCTAATTCATTTTAAAATCATTTTTATGTAATGGAAAATATCTAAGATTCTTTCTGTTAATATTTGTAAAGTTTTATAAGGTATTGTAAATTTATTAGTTCTCATCACTTAGTGCAGTGTACCTAAAATGTACTTAAAGCAAAAGATACTCAAGTTCTGAGTACTGAGGGCCTTTCTTATGTTTGTTTTTATATATTATTATTATTTACAGCAGTTTACAACCACATCAGCACCACAGGAGGCAGAAGCCTTTTTTGACATATGGTAGTGCAACTGGAAATGAGAATCTGGTTTCTGAAATATGCAATGCAAATGTTTTTTCATCCCCAATAACGCTACAGACAAAACAGACTTTATTATAAATCTATTCCGCTGGGGAACATAAATGGATAAATAAGTGTTGCTAATGCAAAACGATCCCGGACATAGTGCAAAATTCTGTAGTCCAGCTGGTAGTGTGGTATTTTAAAAAACAAGAAGCCCATGGTTGTAGTCTTGTGATCAGACCAATTTCTGGGTAGTTATCAACAGGTGCTTGCATGTATTGGTCATGATACAACAGTTCTACCACCCTTTGGTCCTTGTCTCATATGAATCAAGACCTCAAGTTATATTTCCAGATGCGTTACACATGATTCAGATCTTGAATAAAAACCTCTTGAATAAAAATCTCCGATAGTCCAATTCAACAGACAAATAATGCCCATAATTTTGTTCTAGGTACAAATTTGTGTTGTCCTGAATGTTTTAACCATGGAACACTAGCTCCCCAAAATGGAGGCAAAGATGAATATTCAGGGCTTGGGTCACATTTTAGGTCTTGCTAGGGAGCTAGCGAGGCGAAGAGGCACAGATGGGAGAAATAGCCAGCACAGAAGGAAATCAGGACTCTGGTGCCTGTAGTTATTCAAGCCTGGTGTGCAGCAGTCATCACTGCTATACCAACCATCAGCATGGATCTGAATGAGAAAATACAGCCACTCAGAAGCAAGGGGGAAAAGGAGAGTCAGGGAGGGAGCAGCTAGCCTAATAATTACTTGATCACAGAAAGGAAAAATATCACTTAAGAAACAAGATGTCTTCACTGAACTGAGAAACAGAAGCCTGCCGATCTCTGTAGGATTCAATTAAAATGCTTCAAACTTTGCTTTCACTGTGAGACGCCTGCTGGTAACAGGCTCTTGCTGGACTTTGCTACATCTGGAAATTCGGCATCCAAACCACGCAAGGCCCAATGTGTTTTCTGAGAATAACGTTTTGTTTTATTTTATTTCCTTAAATCTCCAGAGCTCAAGTCAATTAAGACAGGATAGCGAGCTCCTCAAACTGAGAGGTCACTCTGTAGGGCAACTTACTCCACAGTAGAACAGATAATCATCTTAAGCACTTTTCAAAGCCTCAAAACACACATCTCTGGCTATCCAAAGATCAATACTAACGTGCCCACCCTCCAGCCAAGCTAAGCATGATTCACTAGAATACATTTTTACCGTGTGAAAATGAAAGGCAAACTTGTGTTAGGCTGGAGGGCTTCATTTAGGGACGCAGCCTTCACAGCAGTATGGACAAAGTACAGAAATACTACCTCGTATACATCTCCTTCTCAGTAGTAATTAACCTCTTTGGAAGCTGTATGTATTGGTGTTTTTAATAAAAGACTTACAGAGGAACTGAGGTTTCTACTTTTCCCCCAAGGTCTGCCTTTTATAGGCTAGGTAGCCAATTTTGCCCTTGATTGCTTATGCACAATTCTCACTGAAATCAATCAACAGACTTCTGCATATACATATGTGGCCAAAGGCAAGAGGAAAGGCAATTTTCAGAAGCATGCAGCACTGACTCCTTTTCTCCCATTGAAGTCAAAGGTGATATTTTACCATTGTCTTCCAAGGAGGAGCATAGATAAATCAGCTGTGAATACTTAGAAAAACCTCACAACCAATTTGCACTTCTTACTAGGAGTGTACCCTCAATATCACAACAGGGCAGCGTTTACAGAAGTTGTGGGCGTGCTGTCTATCCAGGATGTAGTTCCCGCACAAAATTCCGGTACTGGTGAGGAAAGCCAGCAAGAGAATAAACACAAGTGTCCTGTGTGCAGAGGAAGGAGCAAGCCTGAGTTCACACAGATTTCCCAATGCATTTTGACTGACAATCCACTTCATCTTTTAGAGGAATACTAAGTTGCACCGTATCCTTCCATATCCTCTCTTATCCTCCAAGGAAGGCTTCTGCACTAATCCAGGTGGACACAACCACTTCCGAGCTTCCCAAGAGCTGCATGTCACAGTCAAAGGACAAGCATAATTGCTGTTTCTCCCTAAGTTAATATAAAAAGAAAATGAAAATAAAAAAAGGAAAAAAAAAAGCAACAAAGCAACAACCCCGTTTCACACTTCAGGTTCTGCAGTTCCTGAGTATTTCCTGAAACATAACAATCCAAGTGCTGTGTAACCTTTTAAATCTGCTTTTACTATTTGAATGCACACAACCACTAAGAGCCATGATTGTTGGGGCTGAACGCTTCTAATATTCCATCTACAATGTTATCTTCTAACATATATATATATAACTTGCAGCCTGAAATTGTTTAAAGAAAATGCCTTTTATTTCTCTCCTTTTAAAACAAACACACGCACACACAATTTCCATTAGCTTATCATTCATCACGTTAACAAAATAAACTACTTTTTAATTAGACTGTAATTTACTCAGGGCCCTTTAGCTCATGGATGAGAATTGTCTGGGCTGAGATTACTGTTTACTACAACTATTAATGCTTCATTGTCTGCTCTGCTTAGAGCTCATTCTCTTGTACTGAAGGCTGACCCAGTCTGGACACCAATTCTGCAGTTGTTCATTCATCATCTCTTGTTAACCAGTGAACAGCAGTTTGCTGCTGCTCGCTGCGATCCAAGCTCCCAAGCCCTTTTGTGTCCAGTGACTAATTCCACCATCAGTCCCAGACTGACTAATGAAATGGACTCGCCTTTTGGGTGGTACTGTGTCACAAAGCCTTCCTGAAGCCATAATACATTACGTCCTTTTCTTTACCCCTGTCAAGTCTCATTGACAATCTCTCCTTCACAGGGACGTTAATTGGATGTGTGAAGCATGACCTCCCTTTCATTAACCCACAGCGACTTCTTGACCAGTGTGTATCTGTCCAGCTTTTCCCCAATTTTATTTTAATTAGTGCCTCAACTCTTTCCTAATTCAAAGGTTACCTGTGCACACATGCAGTTTTCTCATTTTTCCTTTAATCCTTTGCTAGCTGTGTTTTACTTCACAGCGAATTCTGATAACTGATTAAGACTACAGCAACTAGAGGAACTTTTTCTTACACCTACACATAGACACACACGTTTCCCAAAGGAAACAGGAAAAAAAAATTAGCCTTTCTTTAAGCTCTGATATCAGATATCACCAGTAGAGCTAAAATCATATTTGTCTTAAATTAGCAGATAATCAATCTGTTTTTCTCAGTGGGTCATCATTATGATCACCAAGTTGGCAGTTAAATTACCTGTCTGGGCAATCTATCTCCCAAGAAATGAAGGTTTTCAAGAGTCAAATTCTACACTGAGTTGGCAGCCTGTCAACATGAGATGGTCAAAGCTTTAGGGATTAAAAAGAAATCTGTGAGCAACAACTGGATATATTTTGACTACACCACATTCTACAGAAGTCTGTTATAACATCAAAGTTAAAATACTTCATAAAGATCAGGACAACAGTCAAAATTTTATGTGAAAAACAAGAATGGAACAAGAGGAAAAACAGGAAATGTGCAGACACCAAGTACTGTAAAATTATTTTTTAAGGAAAAAAAAAAAAAAGATTTTAAAATGAATTTTCATTAATTTTCTGTATACATAAGGGAAAATAAAGTTGCATTTTAAATTGTTCTGCCTGCAACAGAACATCTGAAATAACCTGAAAATATACAATCAACCATAACTACCACTCAGTTTTTCACAGAATCACAGAATGGCTGAGGTTGGAAGGGACCTCTGGAGGTCATCTGGTCCAATTCACCTGCTCAAGCAGGGTCACCTAGAACAGGTTGCCCAGGACCACATCCAGATGACTTTTGAAGATCTCCAATGAGGGAGATTCCACAATCTCTCTGGGCAGCCTGTGCCAGCGCTCCATCACGTATGGAGTGGTTTCCTTCAGAGAAAACTGAATTAATTTGATATAGAAACATCCTACATTTTTACATTTCAAAATGTTTCGGAAAATGAAACACTTGTGCTCTAATCAACCTTAGGAGCTACTAGCAACATGAAAAGATAGTAAAAAGCAAATCCCACCAGCACCAGATATTTTGTCTTGTGCTGTAAATAACTAGACCAATACATTTTTACAGTCCAACTAGAATGTGACTTCTGTACGCATACTAGGGCATTTAAATAATGTGGCTTCATTTACTTTCAGGTAGTACAGCCAGCAGGTCTAACTAACCTGCGTCTTGTACTCGTGGAATACACATATGAAACTTAGCCAACTTCATTGCTGAAAAGACCAAATTAGGTATTTAATTTTAAGTATCTAATTTCATCTCCATGTATGCAATGGCACTACATAAGCTATATGCTTTTGCCACACCTAAGAAAACTCTGCATTTTACAATTTCACCAATTTTCGACTCTTCTTTAAAATCTTAAGAGCCACCCGACATTTGCACAAGAATCACTAAGGTCTCTTCCATCCTCTAAGATCAACAGTAAAACATATATAATTCTAGGCTTCTGTTGTGTGGAGGTTAAAAAAAAAAAAGGTAATGAAAACAAAACACACAATGATTCTGTCCTTCCCATCAATGAGTGATGTTCAGCCATGTCCTGAGAAGCAGTGCTGTAATAATAAAAATCTTAACCTAACTTCTTCATTTGAATCCGTACCCTGCTCTCCACCACCACATCATATCTGAGGATTTTAGATCCACCTGAGCTAGACACATTCTTAGACCTAGCATTTCGTTCTCGACCACTTCTATCTAGAAGCAAGAAAAGGCCAAAAATTTTCACGAAGTTTTACAACTTCCTCTGTTTTCATCACTTGCTACTAGTTGAAAGTTTAAAGCTGTGTGGAAGAACTTGTCTTCACAACTATTCAGCAAGCCACTTAAAATCATGTTCCTGATTCATTCTCCCTCTCCTCCAAGCCTCCCTGCCAATCTGCCTAGTGAACAGCGATTTAAAGAAGTCATTCTGTTTCACAGAAATATCTACATCATCTGTCATAAGTTTCCTTTCAGTATTCCCCCACAGGGTCTGCAGTCTCTCTCATCAACCTCTTACTCCTTACACTTTACATTTGTATAATCATTTATTATTCATATTCACGTCCTGTGTAATTTTCCTTTCATTTTCAATCTCAGCTTTCCTGATCATTTCTGCACCTTTTTTCTTTTGCCTTCTGTACCTTCTCTTTCACAGCTAACACTTGTGATTTATCCTAAGGGATTTCTTGGAAATGAGATGTTAGCTCTCAGTGGGATTTTCTTGGCAAAACATTTAAAAATAAATAAATTATAGATGTCTTTGCTGCATTTCTCCTGGCCTTGATTTTCTCTTGCATTTCCCTGGTCATCCATATTGATCATTTCTGCTACTTCTTGAATACTTATTTCTTGACTAGATACATATATTGTATTTGCTGAGCTCATGGTAATTTGCTTTTGGTACTTTGGTAACCATTTCACTTCCCAGTGCGTTTTGCTCAGAGGTATGAACAACTACATTACGGCAGAGATGCATATCACAGTGGTGGACTACAGAGGCTGAATGACTACAAGTTACCACGCAGCAGCTGAAAGTACTCAGTTTGTGCCTGGAACGCCGCATTGCCTACCACAAGATAGTCAGGGCCAAATTCTCCTACTATTACTCTATTTCATGAAACATCCAAGTAAATGAAATCTACGCTACTCAGGTCGATGCAAAACAGATTATTTCTGATTCCTTGACATGAAACTATGAAAGATCAATTCTACATTTTTCAATCTATTGTAGTAATGTCTATTGCAGTAGATAATCTACTCTGCATACACTCCCCTTTCGATATATGCAATTTTACCATCGTGTACCGTGTGCAGTTTTGCTGTGTTTTTAAACAACCATTTTGTCCAGGAAAAAAATAAAATAAAATAAAAATTTTCCACAGTACACCCAGTCTGACTACTACACAGCATTTTCACATGACATAACATATTCTTACTTTGTGAGGAAGCTATTATTTGACCTTCATCTACTCATATAAAGGAAACATCACTGTAAATTTATTTTCCTCAGTTTTACCAGATGTAAAATGGGTGTGAAAACCTCCTCAGCATTTCAGGGATAGACTGAAGTTATTGTTGCAATACAGACTGTGCGTTTTACTGTCATGTACAAATCTGTCTAAGCTAGAAGAAGAGTATCTAGCTCCCTTTTGCACTCACGTTCTCTCTACTTGAAGACATCAATCCTGATTATTAACCAGAACTCCATATTTACCATTCCCCAGCTACAGCACTTGCATCGGGAGCCAGGGAGTACTACAAACGCATATATCCTCTCCCGACAGTTGGAAAGAAAACTGAAAATACATGAAAAATTCATCCAGAGCATACATACTGATGTAGTCTAGGATAACATGATTCTGCTCTGCATATTCTCTTTTATACTGTACTTATTAGTTGTGTGATGTTTTAAAATGGAGCACTGAATGAACACAAGGAGGTGTAAACGGGAAAGGTGGGCACGGGGGAAACCGTGTCTGTGTGGATGAATGAAGGACGAGTAGAGAGGTGGAGAGACGTACGTGCATTTGTAAAGAGTGGAGGCAAAACTGATGTTGAGTTTGCCTTCAGTGCTTCATGTGAACACTAAAAGTGCAGAACTGGCGTTTCAGCATCTCCCAGAGACACAAAGATGTCATTCCTATTATATTCCTATTATATTCCTATTATTTTGGCCCTTTTATTACTTCTCCACTACTTCTGAAAGCCTCTCCTTTGTTCTTGGTTTGACTGCTGACCAGTACAGGGGATTTCTTTACAGAGGTGGAGTCTGTGCTGTTATGCCTATCATACTGTGAAGCCATGGAGTTCTCACGATAGATCACAGAATCACTGAATTTCTAGGTTGGAAGAGACCTCAAGATCATCGAGTCCAACCTCTGACCTAACACTAACAGTCCCCACTAAACCATATCCCTAAGCTCTACATCTAAACGTCTTTTAAAGACCTCCAGGGATGGGGACTCCACCACTTCCCTGGGCAGCCCGTTCCAATGTCTAACAACCCTTTCGGTAAAGAAGTTCTTCCTAAGATCCAACCTAAAATTCCCCTGGCGCAACTTTAGCCCATTCCCCCTCGTCCTGTCACCAGGCACGTGGGAGAACAGACCAACCCCCACCTCGCTACAGCCTCCTTTCAGGTACCTGTAGAGAGCGATAAGGTCACCCCTGAGCCTCCTCTTCTCCAGGCTGAACAATCCCAGCTCCCTCAGCCGCTCCTCGTAGGACTTGTTCTCCAGACCCCTCACCAGCTTCGTAGCCCTGCTCTGGACTCGCTCAAGCACCTCGATGTCCTTCTTGTAGCGAGGGGCCCAAAACTGAACACAGTATTCGAGGTGCGGCCTCACCAGAGCCGAGTACAGGGGGACAGATAACAGGGATACAGGGATAGATAACAGTAACATGCCCACATTTAGTGCCTGATGCTGTAAAATGATGTGTTTTACACATTGGGGAAGGTGCGGCAGATCTTGCAGGGAGTTGCAAGAGTTCAGTATCCCTCAAGCTTTGCCTTTTTGTCCCTGTAATTCACTTTCGCCACCTCTGCTTTTCTCCCAGACTACACGATTATACCAACAGGAAAGGGTTAGCCAGGAAGCTTCAGGAGCAACAGCCAGCAAGACAAGGACAGTTCATTCTAGGATCTGGTTTTCCACTGTTGCAGTATTTCAGCAGATATTGTTGAAGAAGCCATTATAGACAGCCTATTATAGAAATAAGCACTACCATTTAAAATATATAAAGTGTGCACATACCCAAAATAGAATCAGTGGATAAACATGTTGAGCTTTGGGGATGCTCCCTTTGCAAATTTATTTATTTATTACTTTTGCACTTGCTTTACCCCAGGATGAGGTTTCTATCCTCAGAGAAGTATGTACAGCAGTTGTAACACAGCAGTGATTACAACACATTGTGAGACTCAGGACTTCCACCCACAATATAATGCAATATATGTCCTTAAAGCGGTTTATGCTTTCAATTATACATCAGGAATGCATGATCACTAGCAAAAGATGAAGTATGAAAAGTCTTTTGGATTATTTTGAATGATACAATGTGAGAAGTATAATGCTGTAAAGGATTTTCCTGTTTAACAAACATCACAAACTCAACAAAAACATTTACACTATGTGCTGTCCTGTATCATCATCACTTACTTGAATCACAGAATGGTTTGGGTTGGAAGGGACCCTTATGGATCATCTAGTTCAAACCAACCCCCCCAGCATGAGAACACATTGCCCAATATCCCATCAGGCCCGGCCTAGAACAATTCTAGGGATGGGGCATCCACAGCTTCCTGGGCAACCTGTTTGACTGCCTCACCACCCTCAGAGTAAAGAAATTCTTTCTTATGTCTAATCTAAATCAAAACTAGTTGAAATTAGTAACTTCACAAAGAGGTTGCTTCCGTGGAGGTGGAACCTGGATGCTGAATGTCAGACTCCTTGATCAAATGAGTCAGTCTATTTAAACCATAACCAAGCCAAGCAAACAAAGAGCCTCGTAGACACCTGGGCCAAAGAGCATGGTATTGAGGGGGTATATCACACCCCTTATTATGCACGAGTCTCTAGGAAAATTGACCATTATAATGGGTTATTAAAAGCTACACGGATAGCAATGGGTTCTGACACATTCAAACTTTGGGATACATGCTTGGCAAAAGCCACCTGGTTAGTCAGCACTGAAGAATCTGCCAACTGAGCTGGACCTGCCCAGTCAAACCTCTTACATACTGTAGAAGGGGATAAAGTCCCCGTAGTGCTCATAAAGAACGTGCTGGGGAAGGTAGTCTGGGCTATTCCTGTCTCAGGCAAAGGCAAACCCATCTGTGGGAATGCTTTTGCTCAGGGACCTGGGTGCACTTGGTGAGTGGGTAATGAAGAATAATGGGGAAGTCCAATTCGTACCTCAAGGGGATTTAATGAGGGGTGAGAATATGCCACGATTTGAACTGTATTACATTAATTACTATATAATATTATATAATATCATATATATAATAGTATATATAATAATATATAATGTCTTCACTGCTTTGATGGCTATATGTCCTATCATGGTATCACAGTAACAGTCACGTAGAAAATAACAAATGGATTTTGATAGAACTGGACAAGCACAGCAGTGTGATGGAATCAGAACAGCCTTCAGCGTGTGATGAACCAACACCTCAGACCATCTCATCTGCGCTGAAAGACCACTGTGCCAGATGGAACCCAAGGTCAGTCACAGACTAAACAAACTCAGTGGACATATTATAAACACATATGAAAAGCGGTGAATCATTGGAAAGTGTGGGACCAGAGCATGACATAAATGGTGGGGAATAAGGGGTGGATACTGTCCTGGTTTCAACTATGATAGAATTGATTTTCCTCATACTAGGTGGTACGGTGCAGTGTTTTGGATTTAGGATGAGAATAATGTTGAAAACAAGATGATGTTTTAATTGTTGCAGAACACTGACTACAATAATGAAAGGACCTTTCAGCTCTAGAGCTCTATTGGGGGGAGAGGGGGGCTGAAGGGAGAACAAACAGCTGAGTGGAGCTTAGCTCCCTGCCAGGTTAAGCTAAAACACTGTCCCATCCCTAGAAGTGTTTAAGGCCAGACTGGATGGGGCTTTGGGTAAAATGGTCTAGTGGAAAGTGTCCCTGCTCATGGCAGGGGGTTGGAACTGGATGGTCTTAAAGGTGCCTTCCAAACCAAACCGTTTTGTGAGTTCAGGATACAAACACCCAGCCTTGTGCAGTCAAGGTCAGCTACACAACAGGACAGAGATGCCACAGACTTTCTGGATGCTGGTTCTCTCTGAGCACCCCTGTGGGGACAAGCTTTTCCTTTTTGCTGGCTGGGCTGTCTCCACCTGCAAGCGTGGGCCTGCTGCCACTCACCTTTCTGCCACATAGCCCCTCACAGAAGACTCAGGCTTCATCTTCTCTACTCCCTCCCAGCAGGCAGCTGCAGGCAGCTGTCAGGTCCACCCTGAGCCCTCTCGCCTTCGTGCTGACCAAAGGAGTTCCCTCAGCCTGCCCTTGTATGCCGTGTGCCCTGGCCCCTCACTCCCTTGTGTCCCCTGGGCTGAGGGCACCCATCAGTATCTTTCCTGTCTGGGGGAGACCAGAAGGGGATGCTGGAGTCTAGGTGCAGTCACAAAAATGACACCAAATCAGAGAGGAAAGCAGATTAACTGGGTTTTGTTTATTACTATTATTCGTGTTGTTGTTGTAATGTACTTATTATTTTTCCTATGATTATTCTATCAGTTTGTTGCTCTGTCCTGGGAAGAACTGGTACCCAAGCATCTTGAAGGGACCTTACGCCGCACTCCCGCACCTCTTCCTGGCAGGCCTGAAGACTTCTGCTTCTGCAGAGGAACAGCTGTCTGCGTGCCCGTTTCGAGGGATCTGCTGCTGTTCTCTGTGCACCTCCATGCAGGGCCAGGCTTCGTCTTCAAGCACCTCTTGGGCAGCCTTCTCGCCCTCAGACCGAGACGCCCCACGCCCAGCGTGGCCTTCGGAGGGCTTCTCCTGTCGCCCGGTGCAGCAGCCCAGAGGAAGCCGAGTGCGCTCTTGCCCAGTGCTTGGCACTCCGTGCAGAAGAGGTGACACCTCTACAGGAGAGGTGGGGATGGGGGGCGGGACGGGACGGGGTGGGGGGAAGAGGCCATCGTACAGGCAATCCTGCATGATGGTAAAGGGATGGCCTCTCCCCCCTACTTGTGGAGGCGGAGGCAGGGCCGGGAGTACGGAGCGGTCCGGGCGGTTCTGCGATGACGGTGGCGTTGTCTCGCTGGTGAGAGCCCTGGCACGATGGTGTAGTGCCACATCAGATGGGCTGGAGGTGGATCCACCTCCATCGGCTCTTCGTCCTCCGCAGGTGGATCCACCTCCATGGGCTCCTCACCATCCGCCGCGGCCGCTCCATCTCCACCGGCGCTCCTCCACCTCCACTTCTTCTCGGGTTCAGTGACCCAATTCGCTTTCCACCCACAAAGGGGTGGGCAGCAGTCACTCAAGCTCCTCTTGAGTCCAACCATCGCTGGAATTCGCCAGAGGGCCAGAGAGATCAGTGAGTGGTGGGCCAGGCGCAGGGGCTTTTATAGGCCCCGGAACAAAGAGGGGAAGGGCAGATTCCACTGTGACATCAGGAAGCCTCTGTGATGGCCGCAGTGATGGCGCGCCATGCCCCAGGCCCAACATGGCCGTGCTGGGAGGGGGCTTCTGTGGCCTGAAAGAGGCCCTCGTGTGGGAGGAGGAGGATGGTCAGGGGGGCTGGGGGACCCTTTCCTGGGGGTGTCTCTCCCAGGCCATAGTGCTTGCCAGAGAGACAGGCTGCTCCTGGGGCACTGTGACTGCCCTCTGCCTCCCCTCCTGTGCCCTGGCCTCCAGCCCCCTCCTCATCCCATGCCTGGCGTCCCTGTGCCACAAGATGGTGGCAACAACATTTCAGGAGGGGCAGCAGTCCTCCATTACCCCAACCTGTTACCGCCATGTAACAGGTAAAGTCCCTTCAAGATGTTTGGGTACCAGCTCCTCCCAGGACAGGGCAATAAAATGATGGAATAATCAAATAAACAAATACATTGCAACAACAACAACAATAATAAACAACAACCAGTAAATCCACTTTCTTCTCTGATTTGGTGTAATTTCTGTGACTGCACCTAGACTCCAGCATCCCCTTCTGGCCTCCCCCAGACAGGAAAGACACTGATGGGTGTTGAGTGGGCCCAGCCCAGGGCACATGAGGGAGTGAGGGGCCAGGGCACACGGCATACAAGGGCAGGCTGAGGGAACTCCTTTGGTCAGCACGAAGGCGAGAGGGCTCAGGGTGGACCTGACAGCTGCCTGCAGCTGCCTGCTGGGAGGGAGTAGAGAAGATGAAGCCTGAGACTTCTCTGAGGGGCTCTGTGGCAGAAAGGTGAGTGGTGCCAGGCCCACGCTTGCAGGTGGAGACAGCCCAGCTAGTCATTTTAGAAACAAGTGCACACTTTTCTAACCTTAATATGCTTCATGGTAGTTTCCCTTCATTCTCATAGAATTGGAGACACAGAGTATAACCAGAGTAAAAAACCCTTCATATGTTAATATTCTTGCCCTGATATCCACACCCACTTTGTGCCTCTGCCTACCATAAAACAAGTGAGCAGGCATATATATAATATATAAATATATATATATATATATATTATTAAGAACTCTTACATAATTATTTATATGAAGGCAAAGCAGAGCCAAGTCCTGGTTTCAGTTGAATCTGTAATGTCCACAACAGAAATACTTTCAAACATTTTACAGTGAAAGAGGAATGCTTTTATACTAAAATAAGGGAGATTTAAATTAGATATGAGGAAGGAATTCTTTATTCTGTGGGTGGAGAGGCAGTTGAACAGGTGTCCTAGAGAAGCTGTGGATGCCCCATCAATGGAATTGTTTAAGGCCAGGCTGGATGGGGCTTTGGGCAAAATGGTCTAGTGGGAGGTGTCCCTGCGCCTGTCAGGGAGGACTGGAACTGGATGATCCTTAACAGTCCCTTCCAACGCAAACCATTCTGTGATCTCGTTTATGTTTCATGCTATAAAACACACACAAAAAAACTATTTTTCTTTTTCAAGAGATGAATTCTAAACAAGTTAAATTTTCTGAATCTTTCTGTTGGAGAATAGCTTATTCATAATACTTTATCTTACATATTTTCCCAAAAAGAACTTCCTCTTAAAAAAAAGTTACTCCTCTTTTTGCAAACTATACGTACAGCAGAACTTGCACACCGTGCTTCCTTAATTCAAAATCATTTAAGATTAGCACAATAAATTGTCCTGAACAATAACAGGGTACAGAAGAATTGTCTCATCGTGATCATTTTTGATGTAATTGATACATACCTCCGCAGCCTTTCACAACGCTGCCGAAACATTTTCATTTGTGAATCACAAAGAACTTCACGGTAAAACAATTAAAACTAAGATTACTCCAAAATGAGGTAAAGAAAGCAGAATTTGATTTGGGGACATTTGATAGGCAGGTAATACAAAGCATGATAATATTATACAGTTTATAATGGTAAATTAGTGGCACAGGTTAGAAATCCTGAAATACAGTCTAAATTCCAGTTGACAGCTCTAGAAATAAAATACAGTATGTTCATATTACCTCCCTGCAGTGACCACAGATACCATTTGAAAGCACTATTTATGGGGGGAAGAAAAAAAAAAAAAAAAGGAAGAAAAAAAAAAAGTATCTATCCACGGAAATGCCTCTGTTCTTTCTGTTAAAATTAGGAAGGTGAAAGCCAGCAGTATTTATGTTTTTCCTGTTTTGCAGCGTTTTGTTTTTTTTTTTATTATTTTATTTTTCCTAGTTTTTTCTTTTGAATGGTATTAAAAGGAAACCTTTCAGAGCAAGATTTTCCAGAACTGATTTTGATAAATCTGACGTGTAATGGCAATGAATGTCAAGGCACTCATTCCAGCCATCCCAAAGACCAGAGGTAAAGCCAAAAATTCACATTTCAGCCCAATCTTTAACTCTTCAAAGCTTAGAAAGCTTAGAAACTTGTTAGCATCAGAGTCATATTTAGGATCAATGTTCACTATTAGATTCATGTCCTATCCATTCACTCCCGATCACAAGCTTTTTTTTAAGAGTTGCTTATGTTTATAATTCTGTCCTGAATTTCAATTTGCTGACAAAGAAAATAATTTATAAAATAAGTACCCCATTCATCACAGCTAAATCATAATCCCCCCCTGACCTGATGTGACATTAACCAGTCACTTTCACATTTTCTATCCTGCTCTGGAACAATAAGCTCATGCAAGATCTGAGCTCATCAGTGCTAGCCCACTGCATGCAACAGCAGGAGGCATCTTGGCTCTCACAGCCACTGTCTGAGACAAGTTTTGAACAAGTGGGATGTAATTGTCGGGGGGGAAAAAAAGGCAAGAAATGAGGAAGGATTAGCAGAAGGGTTTGAGGGTTTGTTCCGAGCACGCACTCACATGTGCCACCCTACAACACACGTTTTTCTACAGAGGAACCAATTTTAGACAAGTCTCTGGGCTGTTGCGCCTGTTCCTAAATCTGTGCCCGCCTGTGCAACAGCGTTGGGTGTCTGTCACATGCTGTAACCGGTAGTGTGGAAAATGACATCTGCAAGCCCATGGCGGCAGTCATACCTCACCGCTACCCCAACCGCCCCCCACACTCCGGCCAGCTGCCAGCCCCGCCGCAGCCACCCCTCGCCGCGATGCCATACGCCGCCCTGGCACGGAGATGGGGACAGGGCACCGAGCCACCCGGGACAGGCAGCACATTGGGGCCAGGCCGTGCATCGGCCCCCGAGGCATCTCTCTATGGAGTGATGAGATCGGATGGGGCACCTCTATGCTCCCCTCTGTGCCCGTCTGCGTCTTTTTAATTGAATGTGGCACCAACAAGGGATCCGTGTTCACTCCATGGTATCTGGTCTGAGTGAAACAACCACTTTACAGTAATTGTTCTGGCAGAGGGCTCGTGGCAGAAATGCCGCAGTTGGTCATGCTCAGCCTTAGCACCCTCCACGGTTCTCCCTCCAGTTCTACAGGGAGCAAACCCCACCTTGCAACTCTTTTGCTTTTTCCCTAGCATCAAATAACTCTAAGGATGTTTTTTACAGTGTTTTATATTTAGTGAGAGGCTTTTTGTTTTGTTCTTAAGCAGCTTTTTGAAACAAAGCTCAAGAGATTTGCAAGTATTTGAATTAAGTGGAAGCGTAGAAACTCAGAGCCAAGTCTTCAGCACTTGTCCACAGCACCACATCCACACAAAACCCACAGACAAACCTGAAACCTGAACCTACAAGCAAGCATAGGAACACCACAACTTTTCCATCCTCTCCAGATTTTCACTGAAGTGAGAGTGCCCTATTTGCCTTTTTTTTTTTTTTTTTTTTTTTTTTTTTTTTTTTTCCCCCTGTATCTTTGAAAAGATCAGACCTTCCAATCAACCCTACCCCTTTGTCACTGTGACAGAAAAGTCAACAGCATCTGTGTTCAGGAAGTTACTCCTACACAATAAACCATACAGGTAAAAGCTACAGACAACAATGGCTAATAGCACAGTATTGACAAAGCATATCAGAAATCTCAGAGGTTAGAGGCTGGCATAGAAAAACTAACGTAAGGGCGAAGGGTCTCTTTTGCAGCTTGAAAATGGAATAGTTCGGTTGGAAGGGACCTCCAATTATCATCTAGTCCTGCCAATAGAATAGATTATCTAGTCCAAATATATACACGTACATATATAGACATATTTATACAAACATACAGAGTTGGAGTGCAAGACATAAGCCCTCTGAGAGGCGATAACACCCTCACCGCAGGAAGCTTGCCAGGAGCCAGAAGATGCTCCCACGCAGCTAGGAGTTCAATGAGAAAGGAGATGTTCTGTATAGAAAAGGGTCCATTTTACCAGAATACAAGGCAGAACAATCCCACACCTCCTGCCTCCTCTCTCTGTGGCGCCAGACTCTGAAACTATGCTTTTAATTTCTTTCTCCTTTTCTTTGGTACTGACTTATTGCAGCACTCCTGAAGGAGGAAGCTGACCCTGTGGATGACAGATTCTCAGGCCCTAGGGTCACATTCTCAAAGATACATCTGATATTGCTTTAAAAAGTTTCTCGTGTTAATCAACATAGAAGTGTATCTGAAGAGTTTTTTATGAGTTTCCATCAATAATTTAAGTTTTATTATTATTGCTGTTGTTTGGCTTTCCTTGTTCCAATTACTTCGGATTGCAGTATGATGTTTTAAGCGCCTCAAGTTATGTTTGCTTAATGTCGAAGCTCAAAACAAAATAAACACATCAATTAAAAATATTGCAACTACCAAAATTACACATATTTTATGTTGGGAAAAGAAGAAAAAGAAAACCCCAAACACTACTGCTGGAAACTTTCTATATACCATATTACAGCCTATAATCCATATTCTGGGGTTCCAGAACACACAATTTTTTAAAAAGTATTTTAGTTCACTAAGTTCTCAGTACAATAATGTACACGTCCATTCTCCTAGACCAAAACTGAACTAGGTATGCTCCCCAGAACTGGCAGATGTCACTCAGACAGAATGACTGATAAAGCACGGCTCCTTTAAGCAGTTATGCTCAATTCACAAACACAAAACTTGATCCTGGCCTAAGGTGACAAACAGCAAAGCCTTCGAATCAGCCGACGTACAAATTTTGGTGGACTGGGTATGAGTTGCATCGCCTTGCAGGATGGAGTGTATGAAGTTATTATACTCTCAAACAGTACTCCACAGATACAGATTTTTGCTGAAGTTGTTTACATTGTGTGAAAGCTAGATATATATATAAATATATTTGTGTGTGTGTGTGTGTGTGTAGTTCCTGACCAACCAATGTGTATTAAAACCAATGCATGCCCACAAATGACAGAATATCTCCTCTGGATCCAGCTTTGACACCAGGAGAGCATCAGCTGAACGTTGGGTGTTATCTGTGAGTTGGCTTAACAGCTACAACAGAGAGGCAGGGTGGAAGTGGTTTGTGGGTGCTGCAAGAGAATGGAAACAAGAGCTGAAGCTATGAAAACATTTTTCACTGAACCGTCCTACAAGATGAGGGTGGGCTTAGCTCCAAGCCATTGAGGTGTCGGACTCAGACCTGGGCCTTCTGCAGGCAGGTCTGAACGAACAGCTGAGGCCGGTGGGTGCACTGGTTACCTCAGTATTCCTCAGTTTCCTCATCTGCAAGGTAAGGGGTAGTTGCTTCACTTTTTTAAGACTGTGACTTCCACACAGATTGTAATTCATGATTTTACACTGAAGTTTTGCAACTCCTTTTGCTAAGATAGCCACTACACTGGGGGTTCAACAGGAGACTCCTCAAGGAGAAATCCTGTGGCAGCCCCTTTCCAAACCCTCACCACCAGGAGCACTTCTTCTCAATCCTAACTTTATCTCGTCCTCACCAGAGCGCCCTGTAATGATCAGAGGAGATATTGCAATTTTGAATACTATAAATATAGAAAATCTAGAGCAAAAGGAATTTTAAAGAGATTAAAAACTGTCAGCTAGTTTAGGGAAATGGGAAGATATATAGATATAGTGATTACCTTGCCTTCCTTTCATATTAACTTTTTTCCTAGGCTTTTTTATTGGCATCTGGTCAGCCCTCATGACACAGCCCAATTAAAATTATATTTTATCACAGGTATCGTTTCTCTAGTGCCAATGTTCCCACTGGACAGGAGATTCTTCTGATAGCACTTTGATGTCCACTATTCACTGCTTTAATTTCCTGACAAATGTATCATGTATAATTTACCATCAGGGTTTTTCAATCTCACAAAATAAAAGGCACAGAGCTTGAAGCTTTCCATATCATTTAACGTATAGACTTTTTTTTTTTTTTCGATGTATATTAAAACTGCAGATTGCTCTAATGGGTGCACATCAGGAAAGCAGCACCTCTTTGCCTTCAGTCATGTTTGGAAGATGCTATGGGTCTGTTTAGCTATACAAATCTAAGAAGATATTTAATTATTCTTTCAGTTCCAAAAAAAAAAAAACCACTTCTGTCTAGTCTCCAGCGCGCTGCAACACCAAACTGAAAGAAAACACTTGTCTTCAAAGCTTGTAGCTCAGAAGAGAGATGCAAGTGTCATCCAAGTAACATTTTCTCCACTTTACAGCATGAGAACAGAAGCAGGCAGAGATGAAGAGGTGTATAAAGGCATACTAGAAGTTTGTGGGAGAGCCAGAAACTTATAACCAAAGTACTGTTCAGTACTTTCACCACAAAGCCCATTTGTCCTTTCATAAATGTCAAATAGCATTAGAAAAAGCAGGTGACTTGCAAAGTACTTTTATTTCCTCCTGACAATCGTCTACAGCCAAAATACGGAATTCTATCCCAGGGAACGTTTTAGACAATTTAAAGAATTTCCATTCTTTAGAATTTCTTCAGAACTATGAAGCTTAAAATATATATATATTTTTTTTTTTCCTGGAGTTCTAACAGTGGGGAACATTGCTGCTTCTCTTTTAACTGAGAAGGATACTTAACAAGCAGGTTAACGCACATTTTGAAACTAGACAGGGCAAAAGACAATAACGAATTGGAATGAATGACTATGCATTGCTAGGATGGTGATTCACAAAAGATGATGATGAAAGTTGGTGACTACTGTTCTGGGCACTGTTCTTTTCCCAGCATGTTTAAGTTTAATTTAAAGGCTCTTTAGCAGGAATTTTCTGAACTTGCACAAGCTATCTGCACTCCAAGAGGATCTTCCATTTACAGCTTCTGAGCTGTAAGGCTCACCTGAAGCTAAAAAGAGAAAAAGCAGTATACCTGAGATCAGTTCCAAAAAAAATGAAGCTGAAATTTGCTCATCTACACACTTGCATGCCTGTGCATACCTTTATATTAATGGCAAGAAACAACCGCATAATGTGTACTTTCTAAATTTAGAAATTTAATCTAAAGATGTCAGATCATGGTACGCAGACTTTTCATTCACCACTAAAGATGATGCAGCCTTATTTGTGAAATACATTTCTTCCACATCTCTCTCCCTTCCACTGTTTAAGAAGTGATTTTAAACCTCTGCACGTGGCTATGTACAACTTACGTATTCCTGTTAGGTACACTACTAAGCTTTCAGTATTTCTCTGTTCCCAGGAAATGGATATAAAAGTTACGTACATCTGTCTGAACAAAGCCAAACACCTTCAGTTTTCCTTTTTGAGGAGTACTTTCTCATTTGACCAGCTCAAGAGTTATCTGCTTGTACAAGACATGCATACATACACAGCCACGCATGACCCAGAGGAGATGCCTACAAGCCTTTGCACCCTCTCATTCCATCTGCATTTTGTACTTACATTTGTCAGTCAGGTACTGAACTGAATCCACCATCTCATTTCACATCAGGTATCAAACATTACCAGCTTTGATTTACTACTGAATTCTGTTCCAAATCGGAGAGTGAAGAATAAATAAGCCCTTTACCAAACTTCTCAGTCTTTACCTCCTTATGTCTCAAGTTCCCCTGACCTCGCCTATGGACATGCAGGTGATCTACATGCCTGTCAAAGCCCCACAGAATCACGTTGCTCTCTCTGTCTCTCTCAGAAAGAATATTGCAAGCAAGTTGAAAAACAAATTTAAGTAGCACTTTTACTGATTTTCCATTATAATTTTATGATGTTTATGAATTTATAATTCCATACACAAGCTTATTAAGGTTGAAGGCCCGTAGGAGTTTCTTTTTATGAGTGACTTTTTTTTTTTTTTTTCCCCACAAGCCCTGACTGGAATGATTATGAAGGATCCCAAGACATTTAAATCCTACATGGTACCAGCTGAGGCTGTCAACAAACCCTGGTTTTGGATAGCATTTTAATGATTAAAACAAACAAACAAAAACCATACTTCTGGTGGCAGACATTGCTGGGTGCTGAAACAAAAATCCTATTGATGAATCCATACCGATGAGTCCTTCTCTCAGCTCTCTGAGCTCAAGGCCTGATTCTTCTCTCCTATACATCAGCTCTGCACCTTATTTACACCAGGACACAAGAGTTCAGAGTTAGGACATCCTCATGAAATGGTTACTATTCCTTACTGTTTACATATCCTGGATACAGGGTTCCCTGTTCGGCTATACGCTGTCTAATCTTCTAAGTCAGCTCAAAAACACAGCCTCAGTCCCTCAGCGTGGTACCTGAGGTTTAAATCTGCCTGTAGCTGCAAAGATCCTTCTGCTGTTAGCGGTGCAAGTAAGGGAAATTCTGGCAACCCTTCTTCCTCCGGCACAGAAATCTTTTCCACTTCATTGCATCTACTCCCTGCCCACACAAACGCTCAGAGCCTGAACCCACTTGCCCATACACCTGCGTTATTCTGTCAGCCATGAGACAAGCACCCTGCTTCCAGATGTCCAAAATTCACTGTGGTTGCCCTCTCCAATATAAAATGAACAAACAAATCAAACTGAAAAACTGGGCAAGCACCTGTGGGTCACTGCAGCTGACCCCCGGAACAAGTGCTTTAGAGCAGCAGAAGTGCAGGTCCCCATCAGCTGCTTGCAATTCATTTTCTCAGGGCAGACAGCAAATGCCAATAAGACACCTGACAAGGTACATAGGAATGACAGGGTCAGAGAAAAGGAGGGTTAACAAAGGGAATAAGTGTATGAAATGTAAACAGCAGAGATGTAATGATGACCATGAGAAGGCTCCGTTACACTGAGAAGTGAGTCAACAAGGAAAGGGATTTCCAGACCTCCCCAAAGATGCTGGAGACATGAGTCAGAGGGCAGACAGCTGTAATGCGAGCTGGGAATTGCTTTCAAGAAAGAAAACCCTAGCGGTCAAGAGATCTGCAAGACCCGTGGCAGAAACCAAAGTGAAGATGGGGGGGGGGGGGGGGCAAGCTGAAGAAAAAGCAGCATAAATTTTTAAAAACAAAGAAACAGATTTGAAGAAGCTAACTTTGGAATTACCAATTCTTTCCCTTCCCGTTTTTAACTCTTTCCAAAGCCCCTGCACCTAGGAGATACTTGGATCTTTTTCTACTTTATCTCCAAGTACTTACATTTAGAGTATCTTCCACTACAACCTGCTCCTTCCAGCCAGTTGGAAAGAAATGAAAGCTGAATAACAACGTATCTTGTTTAATTTGTTGCCTTCTTTTGATTTGATCTCTCCCTTTGTCTGTCATTCATCCCTTTTATATTCTGACGTATCCTTTTCTCCTCTTACTCCCCCATATTGTCATCTATATTAGGAATTACTAAAGTAACAACTATTTCTTTGCTCTTTTCAATAGCCAGAGCCTGCTTCCTAACTTTTGGACACACCACACCCTACTTGCTCGTTCTTTGTAGTCTGTAATACAACCGCACACAGCCTTCTCTGTTGCCTATGTATTACTGCCCCTCCACCACCATGGCCATAACCTCCAGTCTCACTGTCTCGTCCCTATCCAGCTCTCCTTCCCAAGCGAATTCAGACATACTTCCCTTGAAGAGCCTTATCCACAGAGTGAGCCCCTCCTCTGCTCTGGATGCCTGGCCTGAGCATCACCCCTGCTTGTCTGAGATCACGTGGCATGGACAAGATGGGCTGAGAGAGGAAGGAGTAGCTGAAAACTTATCAGCCTCCTGATGGTCACTTTATCCTAGCTTCTGCCCTTTCACAGGCAGAATAAATGGGCTCAGTAATGGTGGTTCATCCATCAATAGTAAATGAGAGTTTTTTTAATGTTATTATTTTCAGAAAGCAAGAATTTGCGAACATATGTCCATACCTCAGAGGAAAAGATCCATTCAGTTTTATTCAATAGCAGGGAGAAAAGAAAACATACATGTGAGACGCTCACATCATTATGAATTCAGATAAGCTCCAGCGCATTCATACAACTTACTCCAAATAAAGCCTGATCTCATTAGGTGCCCCAAAATCTCCTTTTCATTAATTATATATTATAAGGACTATGTTGTATGTTAGAAAACTGTACGTGCATTGAGAAATAAGGGTTTGAACATGTAGGACGGCAGTCTGGCACAATTATTACTCAAGAACTGACTTGTGAAACGGGAGCAAAAAAAAGGCAACAAAAGAAACAATGCAACCCTCTCTTTACAACTTCCTGACGGACTTTTATAGTTGCAGATAGTCATTTATAGAAAAAAATACGTACTAATTAGCATTTCACTTTTTTCAGCATTGTTAGAAATTTAAACATACCCAATGTGGGCATAATAGTGAGAAACAGCTAATTCCCCTATTACAGGTAATTTTCTAGAGGATCACAAAAGTAATTTATTGAGGCCTACTGTGAAAAATAGATGGTGGTGGTGACAGCTAGCTGCTTTCCCACCTTCTTCTCCATCTACGCACTCAGTATAAGGTCAATTTTCCTTCTCCTTGCAGCTCGCTGTTGCACGTAATTCAAATGGCATTCACATCAGTCATGTAAGAAAAATCGGTGTAATAAGGCCAGCCAGCCAGACCTCCTGTGAGATTTCCCCAGTACTGCACCCAGTTCCTCCAAACCAGAGGGCTGCTCTCGCTCCCTTCGTGCAGTGCTGGAGCTCAGCCTAACACACAGAGCCAGACCTGGCGCTGGTGCCTAAACCCCAGTGGGAATGACAGGCACGGAAAAGACTTCATAGGAATAAAGCTGGCTTGAACAGATTCTTCTCCTTTCCAGCATAAGGTTTTAGCCCCTCCAAACTTCTGGCTGCTTAAATGTCATGTTATTAATTTCCTCGTTTGCAAACTTAGAAGTCAAAATGGGTAGCAGGACAGGAAAGAAATATGAGGCCATAACCACACTGTCCTTGCTCTACTACTACACAGTTATATTTTCTTCTGTACAGGTCATTCCTAAAACTGCTTGTAGGAGTGGGAGAGAAAATGCCCTGCCGCCTGTGAAAAGCATTTACTAAAATTCAACTTTAGTGCCAGGAAAAGAAAAAAGGAAAGAATAGGGGGGAGGGAATGACCAAATATATATATATATATTGTTTTTTTCTTAGGGTGACTTTGATTTTTAAAGTCAAACTTTTCCACTTTTATCTTGTTTGTATTTCTTCTAGTTCTAATAGTAGAAGTAATAAGTTTGTGTTTAATTGCCACATTATATTGAATTCCTAATCCTCCCAGACTCCTTTCACAAGGCCACGCTACTGATTAGATCATCTGTGAACACACACTATTAATCACACCGCATTGCACCGCAGACTACATACGAATGCTGAGATTCCCAAACAAACGTGATGGATCTGGGCACGGACTTTCCACTGGAAGTGAGCAAACAGCATACGCCCAAGTCTCCTGCAATGTTCCAAAAAGCTCTGCAAACCATTCTAAAGCCCAGCTAGAAACTCTAAATACATAAACATAACTTGCTGTATAGATAGATGGGAAGTGAATCAAGTCTGGTTAGAAATAATAAGCAAAGACAAAGTAATGGAGCAGAATGGCTTTATAGCTCCACTGGGAGCTGCCCGGGAACAAGAAGTGCTTAGTACTGGCGTGAGGCAGAGACAAAATAAAATTCTGCTATTTAGCACCGGTACCCTTCACCTGGATAAGAAAGCAAAAAAGTGCAAATAAAAAAGACATCGGAATAACAAATAACTGCAGAGAGTCACTCCGGACCTATTCTGAAACAACAGAATACACTTTAAAAAGCAGTAAAACCAATAAAAATCCAGTCATCTTGAAAAAGGAGAGACTTAGCTGCAATAAAGGCAGTCAATAAAGAAGCTCTCTCATTTAAACATCAAATGCACATTGTTTTGCAACACCTGTTATTCAGCCATAATAGCTTTCTTAACCTGTCAAAGTGTTTAAGCTGAGGAAAAGAAATGGGCCTCCAGCTGTGCACTTCGGTGGAGAAAGCCTGCGCGAAGCGATATTAGTTTAATGAAATGTGTACAGATTGTAATTGTGGTAATAAGAGGGCAATTCCCCGAGGGGCAGTAGGAAGGCGGTGAGTGCAGCCAAGCAGAAAACAGAAGCTGCAGACTGGAGAAAGAGACTGATACCCTGCGTGCGGACCCTTGCTCTCGAAGCCACTGCACCTCCTCCTCGGCAGGCCCAGGAGTGCCCCCTCCTTGGCGGTCGCTTCCCGGAGAAGAGGCCAAAGACAGCCCGGTTCCCAGCTGGGGAGCCTGCCAAAACCTGTAACATAGGCTTACAAATACACGTGGATATAGAAAAGCAGGAAAAGAGACTGTCGGTGTCCTGGGAAAAATGAGAAGCAGACCTTAGGTAGATGAGGAAAGAGCAGCCTTGGACAACTTATAAACCTTTCCCTCTGTTCCTTGAAAGAAGAAATGCTGTTCAGCTTGCTTGACCACACAAGCACAGCACACCTCGTAACACGAGGCAGATTCCTACAGAAAACCTGCCAACTCGAGGCACGTCCCAGGGTTAGTCCTAGACAAAATGTCAAACCAACACCGCTCATCACAGCAAATACGGTTTACAAGAGCTTCTGAGCTATAAAGTCTTTGTCAGCTGAGCCTGCTGCAATAGTTTGACAGCGTAATTCAATAAATCCATCCTCGTGGTAGTTTAGTCAGCCCAGTGTGTCACAGAGACGCACCAACTCCCAGGAGTATTTCCTTAAGGAAATGCGTCTCCAGATCGCGAATAGCTCAGCAGCCAGCAAGAAAGCAGAAGCAGAGGCAAAGACAGACTTTCTTTCCGTAGATGTGGAGTTTTTCAGGAAACGTGGGCAAAAAAGGATACCTCTACTCCTTCCAGAGGATAGATAAACCCTAACTGGAGAATGCTGTGGGAGGGGATATTATTAATAAATAATAACAACAGAAAGACCTGGGATTCAGGCTACATCAGCTTTCTCACTAGTTCAGCACTTCGTGTGCTTGCTTCAGTGTTCCTGCGTGGGAATAGGGACCAAATACCTGGAAAAACCACTGCAGGATGGGAATACATTTTGGGTGAAATGACAGAAAGGGAATTGGTGGGAGGCCACACGTCTGAACTGTTACCAGGTCAGAGACAGATGGAGTCTGAAGACAGTCGAAATATCAAGACCACAAACTACTCCTGTCTATATCACGGGCTCATAAATGCACGTATACATAAGAAGAAACAAAAGAATAAAATAACGTTTCAGAGTAATCTAGAGTGCCTTTCAGTCTGGGGGACAGCACCAGATAAACTCCAGAGGGCCCGTCCAAATTCTGTATTTTACATTCCACATTTCTATGTAAATACAGGGCAGCAGAAAAAAAGAGTAGCTTCAGAGTTGGAAGCAGAAAAAGGTAGCAATGAAATAAAGGAAGACTGAAATGGTCAAAGGAAAGGAAAAATTAATTACAAGAAGCTAAAAATCAAAGTATGAGAGAAAAGGGGAAAAAAAGAAATTTTAGACTGAAAAATACAAGCACGAAAACCAAAATAATGTTCCAAAATAGCATCAAAACAAAAGAAGAGGCAGAAAATTTGAAGTATTTTATTTGGTGGGCAGAAATACAGGAGCTGAAAAGAGCAGAAGGAATAACAGATACTAAGCCAAGTTCAAGTTTAATGCTGTGTTTGGAGTTGAAGGTGAGGAGACTTTTCAGGCAGGGTCATGATGCAGGAATAGAAGAAAATCGTGATTCATCCAGCTTCTCCTAGCAGTAACAAATACTATTCTGCCTCCTCGCTTTCACAACTGTCTCATTCACCAGTGATATACCAGAAAATTAAAAAAAAATCCATGGCTTTATTAGATGGTTCACAGAATATTTATTTATTTTTTTTTCAGTGTGGGTAACTCGCCTGAGTGTTGTGCTGCTGTTAGTCAGAAAAGCAACTGAAAAATGTAGCTTGGAAAGCAAGCATTTATCTGAAAAAGCGGCACGGAGGTACTCAAAACTTTAAAGTGGCAGGCTCAGTGACCAGCTGGTGAAACTCATTCTGCCTCACACTGCTCAGAGCACTGCTGACTCCCTTTTATAGGAAATGTACCTGCGACCGACAGCAGGGAGAGTATTTCCTGTAGCTGCTGCAGGCAAACGCAGAGATACTGCAGACAGGGAGGGAATCTCAGCTATTTGTTTTAGATACAACCGGAAGGTTAACAAGGGCTATCATTGCTTCATACCCTCACGTTTCCAGCTCTGCACACATTTACCTCTGCTCCCTGTACACAGGAACAAGCTGGAGCTGCCTGTTGCCATTTAGCGACACCAGTGAGCTGTGGACCTGTACTTCAGCTCCCTGACAGCACTTGAGGGAACCTTGTGAGGCTTTTAATTCATTTCCCTGATCGTAAGGAATAGCTCGCAATGTGATGGCTGTAATTAGTTAGGACAATGTTGAGAGCACAGCGATAATGTTCATCAGTCTCAGAGCAACTCTGCCTCCCCTCGGGTAAATCTGTGCCTTCGATACAGACATCACAGAGCAACTTGCTACATGCCTCCAAAACCTCTTCTGCTGCAACAGCTCCTGACCCAGGGTAGCTTGGTGACACAGTTAGCTAAACATGTGGCATGGAAGGGACTGGAGAGCAAGGGAGGGATGCGAGGCAATGCTCTGCTTCTCCATCCTGTGTCCCTTTTAATGAAGGTCGAGAGAATTGCTCAGACTTCTCCAGCTGAGGCCTCAGTTGTGATGTGACACCATCACCTCTCATCAGTCACATCTCCTTCTGAGCTGGGATGTCACGGAGAACAATGTGACTGATGCAACCTGACACGCCATGTCACTGTGCCAGGCCTGCCAGCTGGGAAACTGAGATGTGGGGGGAAAAAAGGAATAAAAAAAGAAAAAAAGCTTCAGAAAAGGGCAACTTATGAGGAATACATGTTTAGGGAGGTTGCTTTGTTTTTGAGAAAGTTTATGTTGCCTGCAAAAACAAAAATAAAAAATAAAGAGCAGAAAAAAGAAAACTAACTGGGGACAAATCAGCGAGCAAATAGTCTACTGAAGGCGTACTAGAGGTTTAGGCAGCCCTTCCATACTGGGAAAAAAGTACAAAGCAATACGGAGAGGTCTGCGTGCAGTTTTAGAAGTCAGGGATTCACCTTTCTGTCTTTCATCCCCGCTGAAAAGCTGTGCAGGCAAACTGCGCCTTTCCACAAAGGGAAGATTCATGTCCCTGTAGACTGGTCTAACACATGTTCACACCACTCTTACTGCATCAGATGTGTGTGTTCTCATTTTCTGAGGTGAGAAAGAGAAAGAAACATTTGCTTATCTCTCCCTTGAAAACAATAAGATCATTTTAATTCAAGACTATGCATAATGATGAATAAGCACGCACTCGCACGCTTCTGCAGTATATATAGGCTTGGGGACTACAGAGACACTTGGGAGGCAGCATTCCCACTGCTGGAGACAACCCCGTTGCTTCTTCACCACATGCTTGTGAAGACGCTGTACAAGGCAAGAGGATTTGCCTTGTGAAAGGTCTCCTCCTGCGGTCTGACCCTGTGACTAGACTGCAGAGTCACAGAAGGCCCCCCTAATGGCATCTCAGCCAAAGTCATTTCTGACACCAGTGCACAATTTGCACCTCAGTCGTGATTTAATAAATCTAGGATAGCTGTACAGACAAGTTTAGCAAAGCAAAGGCACAGAGATAGTCATTTAGCACCGCCAAGGCGATTTAGAACAACTTACTGCTTTTATTTTTTTCTTCATTTTTACATCTACCCCAAATCCTGTTTTCTTCTAAACAGCAACAACAAAAAATACCTGGACACTTGCAGAGCTGCAACACTGCACAGCCACACAACTGGAAAAACATATATACCTTCATATATATAAAATAGTGGATTATTCACATCGGTTTCCACTCCAGTGTTGGTTAGGCTACATTTCACATATTGACCCAGATTTTACTAAATTCAGTTCCTGATTTTGAACAAGCAGCTTTCTGACACAGAAAATGCGGTCACTGGGATGCCAGAGTAATCATCTGCAGACACAATATGGTACATATATTTGCAATTTAACAAGCATCGTGCCTGCCAATAATCACCAATACAAAAGCTTTTAGTTAAGTAAGATCAGCCTGAAATTCTGGCACGTTGTGTGTTGTGTTTTGTTGTTATTGCTTTAGCTAAATGCTAAATTGAATTTGGAATAAATACAGTTTGGGTGCCGTTACATATTCTGGAAATTCTTATCCTATCAAGTGCCATTCTTAACAACGGGAGCTTCCTGATTTTCTAATGCTTGAATTGTGAGCGTTCATTACCAATTTATTTATTTTTTATATCAAAATAGATGAAAGTTAAATGCTAGAATCAGCATATATCTCTTCTTTTTTCCTCCCTAAGCAGTGTTGAAACATGCAGTCAACTGAATTGTCCTCACCGGGCAACCCCATCCTGGCAGGCAGGCATTGCTATCGAGTCCTCCTCACTTACCAGTTGGCTTTGGGCACTTTCCCTGCTGATGCCAATCACTGAGCAAGAGGTTTATGCTGACATCTGCCCGTCAGCAAGTCTAACTGTGTCTGTCTTCCAGGGCAATTTTTCTTCTCCTTAAATGTCAATTTGTTTAACTGTAGGCTGGTCACGGCTGCCAACTACGTGCTACGGTAGCACTTCCAATAGAAAACAACGAAAGAAAATCTATTAAACACTAAAACATTTAATTCTAGCTTAGCCTCAGGCTGCACCTCCTCAGGGAAGAACCCAAGATGGCTGCTCATTGCTGCTATCAACACATTCTTTTCATTGCCTTGTTGCTCTTTTCCTTTATTTATTTTTTTTGTTAATATCACACTGTAATTTGTTGATGACCCACAGACAGCAAGGGTGTGCTAGAGAGCTCACTTCTCCAGAGACAGTCTAGCTCCCTCCCTTTCACTAAGAGACTCCTATGCAGAAGACATTCAGTAACACGCTTTAAGAACTAGGTCTTGACTCCGTTTGCTGGAAGTTACCCAGCTCTCTTTCTAGTTAGACAAAAAACTAGGGAAGTATTTAAAAGTTTAACCATCTGAACAGCACTTCTGACCTGCACTCTACTTTGAAATTAAATTCATGTTTACCTTTAGTTTGCTGATTTCTTGCCTTTTGTATTTGTGGAAGGGCTGAAATGTTAGCTCCAAAGGGTACTACGTATTAGTGGAATTACTGGGGAGGGGGGCAGGAAAATGAAGGAGCAGTGCAGGTTTGAAACAGGCCAGTGCCTTACTGACTGCATCAAGGACTTCCAGAACAAAACCCGCAATTGCTAGAAGAGGTACAAAGAGATGAGGGTTGTGCCCTCTGTGTGACAGAGGGTAGAGAATGTCACACAGTCCCTTCGCAGTGCATCACAAGTCCCTCCTGAGAAGAGGGTGGCCCTCCAGCCCTCAGCATGGCAGGGAGATGCTAGTGACAGCATCATGTGCTGTGACATGGAGCAAGTCACTTACATGCACTGTCACATTCGCATCTGTTACAAAGGTGACAGCGATCGTGTGAGGTCACAGCTTTCACTCAGAAGCTGAAAGACATGATGAAGCTACAAATATTCATCTGAAGTTTCAAATAAACACAGATACAAGGTTGCACGTTCAGCTTCAGCCCTCCATTCAAGTTATTTTTGTAAATATACATGTATTAACAAACTGATTGCTAAACTCAGTAAGTAGCTGGAATATTTAAAACTCTTCTGAAATTCACATTCACAAGCTATTGGTAACCAATACTTCCTTTCCATTTGAAGAAAAAACATACCCTGTAATTTCCACACCCAGTCAGAATAAAATGAATTGAAAATACTGTATGCTCACAACGATCTGGTCATAATAAAAGCAGGGAAAATAGTTAAAATGTAGAGGCAGAAGGAAAAACCTTGGTCGTGCATATAATGTCCAAATATCACCACTTTCTCTAATCCATTGTAGGATGCAAGAGACATATCAAAAATAAAGGACGGTGATTAGAGGCAGTTTGCTCTAAAGAAACTGAAATTCAGATCAGGTTTCAGTGCCTACATATCAGGTCCATCAACACTCTCATCTTCCTCCTTTATCTTTACCGCTGCCTTTGAAGGATACTGAAGCCAGCAGCCTGGATATGAAATGCTGCCTCTACACAGCCACACAGATTTGTGTTTCAGATTCATTTTCTCCTCTTTCTTTTCTGTTTATGCCTCTCTTATTTTTAATTTCCTCCTCTGTAAAAACCTACACTTATCTCAAGCTTCTAGCCAGCCAGATAATTTTTCAGTTTTTCTGCGTATTTAGCACCAGTCTGAAATGAAAATTAATAATTCATTCAAAAAATGCGTATGCACCTGTAAGTACTACTGAGACTAGCAGATCCTATTGATGGCACGGTCTATCAGTGCTAGGCAACTGCCAAACTACGCCCCTAATGTAGCACTGCTTTTCGAGCAGTCCCATTCATTCAAAGACCCACACTACTCAAACCACAATCCAGAGCCACAGCCGAGGGCAAAATAAGAAGCAAAGCCATAGAGAGAGTGCTTGCTGCCAGCAGAGCTGCCTCTTTACCATCCCTCTCATTAATCCCCCCTTCTCTCCTTTCATTTCTGTCACTTCCCAGATCCACTTCACTTCTTTCCTTCTGGAACTTGGCTGTCTTAAGACTTCCTTCCCTCATGCTCCTTTATTTATTTTTTTATTCTCTCTCTTATACCAACAAATGCTCCATAGCAGACAGATTCATTCATCTCTAGCACCTTATCTGGTGGAGCATATGTTTATTTTCTTTGAGGTCAGATTAACTATTCCTTATAAATGGTACAAAGAAGAAATATGTGTTGGCAGCAAGTTCTGCTACTCTTAGCCATCATTTCTGTCCACTGCATTAAGCCAATTTAACATGCTTAAACATGCCTTTTGTCAACAGCAACAAAAGCAAAAAAGCAGCTGAATTCTAGTTAATAAATCATTTACTGGAGGTAAAAATCTCCTGAAAAATATGATGCCAAGCAGTTACTGAATGTTATTCTTACACAGAGGAAAAATGAGGAGAAAGTTTCTGTGGTTATAAAAAGGTACTTCATATCTAAATTCATGTATGTTTACACAATGAAGTAGTTAAAAAAAAAAATCACACTGAATTCCAGTGTGCCCCCTTAAACGTGGATTCACCCATCCCCAGTTGGTCAGATTTCCTAATTATAGAATCAATTCTCTGTTATTTAAATTTGGACATGACTCTCTATTTCAAAATGTCCACTGCAACTTTTATGCATGTAAGTGTATGTGTGTGCATACATTAAAATAACATAAAACAATATGGAATATAAAACCCTTGAATCAAAATACAAGGAACCACAACATTTTCCATCAGCTTACAGCTTTGTCTTTCTATAGATTTATTAAAAAAAAAAAAAAAAAAAAAAAAAAAAAAACACATAACTAATAAGCAGCTAAAAATAAGTCAAAATCTTTAAAAAACTATTATAAAACCATCCAAATAATTACTTTTATGTCTGGTATAGATCAAGTTTAAGTAAAAAGCAAGTGAAAACAATAAAACCTAATTAAACATCGTATAATGATCTGTCATTAATCTATGCTGGTTACCCAAAAAGATTAGGAAGAACAGAGAGGAAGGATAAAAGCAATAATTTATTTATTTATTTATTTTCAATCCTCTTTTCTAGCTACCCTTTTCTTCTTCTAGTATAAGCAGGACAGTATAAGCAGTAACGTACAGAAGGTAGATTTCATACAAGGACTACCATGTAGACAGCACAGGTCTGTATAATCACCTGTATAAGCCCATCTAGACAGGCACTCCAATCTCCTGTGAGCTGGACCCATAGAACGGCCCTTAGACATTGTAAACAGGACTTTTAACCAATTTACCTCCCTTATCTATATTCTGCCAAAAACAGTGCACAATAGACCTGTCATCAGAGACAGCTCCTACCCTTTCACTCCATCCCCAGAGTGCACCTCATCCACTGAGGAAGAGTGGGTGGTTTTTAACAGAACAGTCTCTGGCCAATTGCTCAAAAACAGGAGCTCATCTTCTTGCTAGAGAGATGGAAATAACCTTCACATTTATTTATATGCGTTGGGTTTTTTTGTACAGCGAACACAACCCTGAGCAAAAGATAGTAGGAAATTAGCTGAGAAGTTCAAGATACCATTTATTTAGAGACAATTTTATTCTTGCTGGGGAGTAGCAGCAAGAAGTAGATAACATGAAGAAGCAGGAGAAATACTTAGAATACAGTTGTTCTGGCTGTGCTGTGTTTCTAGCACAGAGAACTTCCCTGGTTCCCAGACAAGTTGACAGAGTGGAACATACTGAACATACGTATCCAAGGCTGCATTAGCATCATTCTGATTACATGCAAGTGACCCTTCGAAGCATTTTTTGTGTGTTTTTTGTTTTTTTTTGTTTTTTTTTTTTTTCCATGTATTTTGATACGGTGCTAACCCTTCTTTCCTCCTCACATTACCGTGTATTTAATCTTCCAAAGGCACTTGGAAGAGGAATTGGATGTTTATCTGCATTCAGTGTCCAAGTTCTGCAACAATAGAAAAGCAGTGACTAGCATAAAGGCCCATAAGGGCCAGTCCCCTTTAACGTTTTCATAAATGACTGGAATGTAGGACTAGAAGATGTTCTGAGGGTGCATCAAGCACGGTATTACTAACTGAGTACTGCATGCAGTTTTGGGCACTACAGTATAAAAAGGACATAAAACTATCAGTGAGTGTTTAAGGGATGGCCATGAAGATGGTGAAGGGTCTAGAGGGGAAAACCTGTGAGGAGCGGCTGAGATCCCTTGGTTTGTTCAGCCCACACAGAGCAGGCCGAGAGGAGGCCTGATGGCGGCCTGCAGCTCCCTCACGAGGCGAGCGGAGGGGCAGGTGCTGAGCTCTGCTCTCTGGGGACAGCGACAGGACCCGAGGGAACGGCATGGAGCTGGGACAGGGGAGGGTCAGGCTGGGGGTTAGGGAAAGGTTCTGCACCCAGAGGTGGTCGGGCACTGGGACAGGCTGCCCAGGGACATGGTCACAGCACCAAGCCTGCTGCAGTTCAAGGAGCGTTTGGATAATGCTCTCAGATGGACAGTCTGATTTTTGGGTGGTCCTGTGTGGAGCCAGGAGTCGGACCTGATGATCCTGGTGGGTCCCTTCTAACTCAGGATATTCCATGATTCTGTGATTTTTTTTGTAAGTACCAAATTAAATATATATTAAAAAGAGTAATTAATTTATGGAGTCTCACAAAGGCAACTCCATTGAAGAGCTTGTACTAGGATTTAAAAAAAAAAAAAAAAAAGAAAGAAAAAAGTCAATGAAAAGCAAGAATCTGATTTCTTCCACGTGCAAAGTAATTTGTTTTAAACTACAGGAAGAGGAGTAGTGCCCACTATTACCAGTTGTTTACCATTCTTGTTCTAAAATGGGGGGGAAACGTGATATGCTACCATCAGAGTATTATTCTCCTTGCCACACTTACTGCTAAGAAGGGACACTTCTGGATGCTGTACAAGACTGAAACCAATGCACAACCTTCAGCACAGGTTTTTACAAACTGAGATGAAACACAGCAGCAGGCCTGAAATCAAACTTCTAAACATGTTTTTCTTTTTTTTTTTTTTTTCCCTAGTTTGAATGCTGCTTTTACAATGACTTCTAAGGGGGATAAGAGTAAGGCTTCATGCATCCGAATCTGTGATTAGACTGAGTGATTGTGATTAGCTTATTTATCCCAAATTGCACCTATTACCCCCCTCTTTTTACAGCAGCTCCTACATAATTTCCAATACCAGATTTGCAAAGTCATCCTGTCTCCGATGTATTTCTACACCTAAACTCCACTTTCTGCACCAGTATAAAAAATACAGGTTCACAACCTCATTTCCTTCAGCACATTGTGACTTTCTACCTTTTAAAAAATAAATAAATAAATAACCAAGCAAGCAAACTTTCTTTCTGATGACCTTCTGTGAATGGTAACTGCTAAGCTAAACCACAGTATTTAAATAGCTTTGGAGCCATAAGCAACACTCCCCTGGGTTCTGTGTGGCCCTGACCTTTACCAGACATTTTAACTCATTTACCTGACCGCAAGCTCTCATCACATCCCCATGAAACCTAAGTGGGGAAGGATTGCTCTCTGTTGACAGGCTCAGAACTACTTGCAAATTAGAACATTATTTTGAATTTAAGAAAAGTAAAATTGTAGAATTTTTGAGGAGGAAAAAAAGGAGAAAAAAAAATAATAATAATAAAGAAAAACACTATCTCTCGGCTGAAAGACAGTTCTTGGACACCAAAAACTCCTTTGAAGTAACAAGCACTCAAATTCCTATGATGAAATTCCACATAAATCTAGCTCAGAGATCTGGACAAAGATGACTTGATCTGCAGTTGAGGTGGTGAAAGCTTTCTGCCTCAGAGGGAAGCGTTGCCAGCTCACTAAAATGACCAGAGAAATCGCTCCATTCCTGAACAGTAGAATGCAGTACACATGATTGCAATAGCTGTGTTTTGGAATGAACCATCAAACTAACTTGGAGATATGGGAATGTAAACAAAATAAGGTTTCCTTTGAATAAAAATGTCATTGTCTTTTTTATTCCAACTCGCCCCACACACAGCCCCCTCAATGATGTTTTAAAAACTCATCTTGGTCTGGTTCTGATTCTGTTCCTTTTCATAAAATTGGAAAATGTTATGCTACTGCAATGCAAGCATCAGAATGAAAAGATATAAAATCAAATAGCTGATAATTGATGAGCTACCCAGAGGGGGAAACAAAAAAGTGGAACTCTGATGAGGTTCAGCAAAGTCCCATCATCACTGCTTAGCCTCCAAAATACCTGAGAGACTTCTAAGAGATATAATGATGCAAGGACAACCCCCCAAAAGTCAATTAGAAATAATATTTCTATCCCAGATTTGGCCAAGCCTTTTGTAGCTTTTCACTTAACTAAAATATTTCACACAAAACTTTTTATGTAGAGTTCTGTATAGTATTTTGATCAAATGCAGGTATCAAATGTGTATAGCTAAGGAAAAAAAAATCAGAATATAAAAACTTTTTTTGTGTGTGTGAGATGTATTTTTAAATCAATACATAAACAGTCACATAAAATACTTCTACGTATGATAGGCTCTTCTAAGATCAATACAGACAATGCCTAGATAAAAAATAGCCATTGTAGACTTAATGGTAATATATTTGCAGTGAAAACATGCACAGTATTTCAAAGCCTACAACAAATAATTTTCCTTTTGTGCATTCAACCATCTCTAAAATACTAGTAGGAGAAAAGTGGGTAGAGACAAATAGAGAGATGCAGTCAAAAAAAAATAAAGACTTGAATAAAGAGGGGAAAAATAATCTCAGCTGTTTTACTCTCTCATGTTAAAACCTGCAAGTCTAACACAGCTCAGCTTTGTTTAAATCAAGTTGTTTTGCCACCGTAACATATATCACAGAATCACAGAATATCTAGGTTGGAAGAGACCTCAAGATCATCGAGTCCAACCTCTGACCTAACACTAACAGTCCCCACTAAACCATATCCCTCAGCTCTACATCTAAACGTCTTTTAAAGATCTCCTTTTAAAGACGGGATGGTGACTCCACCACTTCCCTGGGCAGCCCGTTCCAATGTCTAACAACCCTTTTGGTAAAGAAGTTCTTCCTAAGATCCAACCTAAAATTCCCCTGGCGCAACTTAAGCCCATTCCCCCTCGTCCTGTCACCAGGCACGTGGGAGAACAGACCAACCCCCACCTCGCTACAGCCTCCTTTGAGGTACCTGGAGAGTGCAATAAGGTCGCCCCTGAGCCTCCTCTTCTCCAGGCTGAACAATCCCAGCTCCCTCAGCCGCTCCTCGTAGGACTTGTTCTCCAGGCCCCTCACCAGCTTCGTAGCCCTGCTCTGGACTCGCTCAAGCACCTCCATGTCCTTCTTGTAGTGAGGGGCCCAAAACTGAACACAGTACTCGAGGTGCGGCCTCACCAGAGCCGAGTACAGGGGGACGATCACCTCCCTAGCCCTGCTGGTCACACTGTTTCTTATACAGGCCAGGATGCTGTTGGCGTTCTTGGCCACCTGAGCACACTGCTGGCTCATATTCAGCCGACTATCAACCATCACTCCCAGGTCCTTCTCTGACAGGCAGCTCTCCAACCACTCATCTCCCAGCCTGTAGCTCTGCTTGGGGTTATTGCGTCCCAGGTGGAGGACCCGGCACTTGGCCTTGTTGAACTTCATACCGTTGGCCTCAGCCCATCAGTCCAGCCTGTCCAGATCCTCCTGCAGAGTCTTCCTACCCTCGAGCAGATCGACACACGCACCTAACTTGGTGTCATCTGCAAACTTACTGAGGGTGCACTCGATCCCCTCATCCAGATCATCGATGAAGATGTTAAAGAGGACTGGTCCCAGCACCGAGCCCTGGGGAACGCCACTAGCGACCGGCCTCCAACTGGATTTGACTCCATTTACCACGACTCTTTGGGCCCGGCCATCCAGCCAGTTTCTAACCCAACGAAGCGTGCACCAGTCCAAGCCAAGAGCAGCCAGTTTCTTGAGGATTTGGAAAACTCTTCATTCAGAGATGAATTTGGCACTTAGCTTTTCAAATTCAGCTTGCTTAGCAGGCTTCACTTCACGCTTCCCATGGCCTGTAATGGAGTTTTCATTTACATTTTTACTCCATTTCAGTTCAATTCAATTTGAACTCTAGGCAAGATCTTCCATATGGTGAAAAATCCAGACTTGATTCTGAGGACAGCATACAAATATGGACGGCACAATTTTATTTTTTTCTGTCCATCTCTTATTTTCAAACAAATGGGCTCACATATAGCTGACTCCTTCATGCGGAGTGTTGGTAAATATGCCTTTTACATCAGAAAATGAATTTGTGCATGCTCTGGCAGAATTGCATGCATACGACTGGAGACAGCTGACTAAAAAACCACAAGGCCACAGCAAACTCCACCAGGCTCTCTCTATAAAAATTAGTCAGCATATGAAGGGAAAAGGGCTGTGATATTAAAGCACTGAATATTCTCCTCCTTTCCAAGGGTCAGCTGATGTCACACCTACCCAATGGTGCCACCTATGGTACCTATTCAATACCAGGTAGTCGTGTCACAAAAGATCCAAAAGATCATTCTCATGCTGCAGTTATTAGCTTGTATCTGCTACACCCTGCAGTTATTTTTCCACACAGTAATTATTCCGTATGAGGAGGGGAGCATTTTTCTGAAATAGAAGGAAGGGGGAATTTGGCTAAATTGAGTTGAAGGGCGAACAAAGATGTTCAGATGTATGTTCAGATACCCCCTTGCACATTATCTCAGCTTTTATGTTCATAGTCTTATTGGTAGCGTACAGAATTATTTCCTAAAAACACACTTTTAGAAGCACAGTGAGGGGAGAGAGTCCCTGACTGGGAAAGGACAGAGGGAAGTAAGATGGAAATGCTCTGCTGACCTTCAGAGAGCAAATAGACATTGATACCAATCATACAATCCTCAGAGGGGCAGCTCAGTGCTCCTGAGGTTTTTACTCAGAGACAGAAAATCTGACATGGCTAATCTCCTGACACAGCCACTAATTATGACCTACCAGTGAGAGACACGGGCTCAGCTTTGCCCCTGGGCAGCAGTTGTAGTCTGTACACTCAAAAGGGCCTACAAAAATGTAGAAATGTCAGTGACACATTCAAGGCCTCCTGAAAGTCCCATCCATTTGCACTCTAAATATTCCATTCACAGTGCAGCCTCTTATCATCTAGAGCCATGCACTAATATTCCCAAAAATTCCATTACTTTCCCCTAAATTATGTATCTTACTCATGAGAAGAGATGAGAAATGAGGCTCTACAGATAAACGCTGTTTTATCTCTGAAGGGAAATCATCTGATGCGGCTGTTCAAGAGTCTCAGCTAATTACACTGATTATCCAGATTGACAAAATTTCAGAGCATGTATCCATACACATTCACCAAGGTGTATTTGTGTATATACATGCATAAACGCAAGAGATTTTGATAAATCTCTAACCAAATGCATTCCCGGATCTAGTTTCTTAGCCTTGATAAACTGCTTTGTGTTAGGATCTCCCCCCCAGTGGGGCAGACGTAAATGACTCAATTCATAGTTTAGAAATCCAGAAATCTCCCGGTACGCAGGCAGAAAGTCATGGGATGATTCTCCCCACTGTGGCAAAGAAATTGCAAAGATTAGCCACAGACATACTGAAAAAACAATTGTAAGATAAGCAATCTAATAAGCACACTTTAATTTTAGCATTTTGGCCTGCTTTTTAAATCTTGTTTGAGTTGCATCTAGAGATGCAACTTTATAATCATGTTGAACTAAAACACATGTGATGGCATTGAGGCACCTGAATACCTGAACATCAGCAGACTTCCATAATCGGAAACACCTAACACTAGTACTTACACCCTCACTGCTATGTTCACTGAAAGCTTGTAGTATATTTAGCTACAACGTGTTGTAAATGAAATTCACCCAATTAGCCAGAAACAAAAGCCATTAGGAAAGAGTTTTTTTTATGAGGTGACACCACTCAAAGCCACTGTAATCTGAAAGGACATGCAAGAGCACAACACATGCTTACCTTCCTCAAAAACCCTACATAAATTTAAAACATTGCAAGAGAAGTGCAACTATCAGCAGGATTCATAGTGCAACATCTACAGCCTCTTCGCAGGCTCCAGTCTTACATGTCCCAGCCAAAACAAGACAAGTGCTCACCCTGTGGTACTCACCAAGCCAGCCCCTCCAGGGGTGAAACCCTGCCTTCCTGGGGAAGGTGCTCAGCTCAGGTGGCCTCAATTCCCCAATCTTCCAACCTGCCCTTAGGAAAATACCTGCCCAGGTGATGCAGATCAGTGCCCCTCCAGTCAAGGCTAGCAACACTACCTGCCATTACAGACTTGTTTCTACAACTCTAAGTTTTCTAAGCTTTGATTTGTAATCTTTAGCTACCAGTTTAAGATTACAAAATTTCAGCTACTCCTGATGCAAACCAACAAGCCAAAGGAGAGCTCTCTTCTAACATTCTCCTAAGCTATTCACCCGCTGTGAGTTTGAAAATTCATCCACCAACTGACAAATATTTTTTCCTGAAACTTGATATTCCCAAAAGGCTTATAATACTAATGAGAAGCTGTTAATGTTTAATTTTCCTTGTAGAGCACAGGTGAGCAGGTGCACTTTAAAGCATAAAATGAAATATTAGAGGCAAAGTATTTCTTACTTATTATCAGAAGGTTTACCAGATTTAAAAGGTTTAAAAGATTTTAGCTCCACATTGGCGGGTATTTTGTCACTCTCCCTAAAGAGACGGTAACATTTAGCCAGGCTCTAGGAATAACCTTTAAGATGCTGCTTACAAAGGCACCACAAGGGATACTTCAAGACACACAGGCTGGAAACTTTTCCTTGCTGATGGGAGAGGAGCAAGAGAGGGAGGGAGAAGAGAGCATGCAAAAGGTACTGTTCTTTATTTACAGTATTACATCCAAAAGGCTAGTCAATCTAAACCAAGACATACTCTAGCTAAACATTTTAATTATGTCTCTTAGGTATTCCTCTTGAGGCCCTCAGAGCACAACATAGAAAACGCAGTCAAAAGTACCAGGTTTAGAAACAGGAATAATTATTAACTGAAGCTAGACAGACACGCTGGTTCACAAAGTTTTTCCCAAAGAATTTCCAGTCACACAGTGCAGGAGGCTATACAGAAGAAACATCTGTATCAGCAAATGAGGTGTGGATAAGGAGGAAAAAAATCAATCAATCAGCATTAATATGGGGTGCAAATCTATTCATTGCTGCATTTTGAGTTGAACCACTATTTGTAATTCCAGCCATTTCTCCTAACCTGACATGAAACAAGACGTGTCCCTACGAAGGTAGTGTTGACAGCCAACTTTCACCTAGACAGCCTACACTTCCACACGAGAAAAGGTTTTGTTGTGGATGAGGACCTATGTATTATAAATAAAAGTCATTCACTTACCCTCCTTAGGGCTGGTGGCAGATTTGACACTTATTTCACAGTTTACACAGACAGCACACCTTGCTTTTGAGTAGGCTATTTTAAAGGGGAAGAAAGAGTTAAGCATTTAACTCCAACACCAAAAAAATCACAGCTGTTTGCATATCAACGTTTGCTTCAGAATCCATAGGCTCTTTCCTAATCTTTGGGTTTCAACAGCAAGGCACTTCTCACCAGATGTAACCTTATCAAGGAAAACTCCACATTAAATGCCTAGAATATCCTGAAAGTCCTGTTTAACAGAAAACAGGACAGACTTTTAAGATATACCCATACAGCAAGCCTCTGAATAACATGATGACAAGGACAATGTGAACGATGAGATGAAACTGATGGTCCAAACTCTGTTGCATGTCAAATAATTTAACAAGGTCTATCCTAGGTTGTCTAGACTTGGCATTGATAATCCACCTCTAACATATACAAACAAGATCTGACTAATTTTGGCAAAGCCAATTCACCCGTTATCTTTCCTGCCAATGCCTACAGATTCTTCATGCCTGTAAATCTGTCCTGTGTAAGTCCATAAATGATTTAATGACAATTTGGGGAAGAGGACCTGGATATCCAAACCAGTCCACAAGTTTCAAAATGACAGATGCTTTTTGTACTTGAAAACTACACTAGTTCAGCTATAGGAGTGCACAACAGGAAACGGGTGGACAAGCTGGACACACTGGAGACGAGGCACATACAGCAAAACTGCTACAAGAACATCAGTCACTCTGCCACTCTGGTGGTGTTCCTGAAACCTCCCAAGCCCACTATTTTTTGACAGTTAGGGGTAGAGAGGTACAAAGGACTTGAGCAATCATTAGGTTTTAGACACAAGCATCCATCATAGTTAACATAAAAGCAACTCCTTGGACACTTTTGAAAAATCTCTCTTTCCCCAAGTAAGGTAACAAACTAGGCTTTCACTTCCAAACAACCCAGCCTCTTCCTTCAGACTTTCCATGTAGCTCAGCTCTTCTGCACCTGGTGTTGCTTGCTTCAGTCTATAGGACGGATCACACTCAGAGCATTCATTTGTGCTTTGTGGTCATCACTCTGCACAGGACTTTAATTGCCTTTTCATTAACTCCCAGCAGAACAGCACAGCAGATGCTAGTTAGAGAAAATATTTCTTTAAAAATCCTTATAAATTGATTTAGATGAGAACAAACAAGTAATGGGAAGAACTTGGAGTATACATCAGTCCCTTAATATTCATTTGTTTATATGCCACTGTCATTAAATATCATCTGATATTACTGTGGTATTTCAAGTACAATTTATTTTTTCTCATAATTGCTGTCTTTTCAAACAATTTGTGGTACTGATATTTTACATTGGTCCCATGACTAGAGTTATCCACATCATTTGATAAATCTCTCAAAGGTTTGCTATTGAACAAGGTATTGAGGGCTCCAACATTTTTATAAGATGTGGCTGTGGCTTTGAAAGAACATCGGTGCTCTTGGAGGACATTTATCAAGTAGGCACTCAAAAAAAAAAAAAGCGTGCAGTGATACATGACTGGCACAAGTGTTAGCTCCTGCTTGGAACTGCAGAAATCATTTTATACATACCCTTTTCCTTGGCACAAGGAAAGTATCAGGGCAGGTCAGTCTGAGCTTTCCTATTCTATATCAATGTGTGGCAACTGTCCAAAAAGGCAGGCTAACAAGCACCCCAGAACACACTGGATTACAACTACAGATACACGCAGAGCAGAATCCGGACACAAGCTATGGCTGAAGTCCTGCACAGATCCCACATTGTTCAATGCTACTATTTATTTTCAAACACAACGGCTGAGAAAACAGCTAATTAAAATACACAGAATAGAGCAGAATACGAAGAAAAGCAAAGTGGCTATATATTACTCATGAAAAGACTGACCTTTGAAAATAAATAGGGATGATACCTATACCTTTTCATTTTATCAGTATCTAAAAAAAAAAAAAAAAAAAAAAAAAAAAAAAAAAAAAAAAAAAACAGCCAGAGTGTTTGCAAAATCAGTTTGAAACACCCAAGGTATTTATGTCAGCTTGCTATTGTTTTTTCTCCTGCAAAACATGCTTACATGTTTATTTGGCTTGTATGACCCAGAGCAATTGTCTTGCCCAGAGCAACTACTAGCCAGAATGGGAAGAGAGCACCACACATACTAACTGTGGTTTTGCTCTCAAGGAGGTCTGTTTACCTGACATCCTCAGTGATCTAGGCAAGACATACAGCATGTGTGTATTCTAGCAGCAATACTCTGGCATGTTCCTTCGCCTTACAGAGAAAGCCTTTGTAAATCCAAACCCACTCTCTGGTGTGGGGGTTTCATATTATACCAATGGCAATCATGCCAGCTCTTCTCTGGAAAATTTGTCAGGTTACTTTCCTATGAATAATCTTAATCTCCTATTTTTTCCTTAAAATACAGAATTATTCCTAGTCCTTCCTAAGTAGGATGTGCACAACTCGGATCTGTGAATCCCCAGGTTTTCCTGTGGCCTATTTGCTGGATGCTATCTCAACAGCTACTTTAAAATTCACACTCCGGATACTGGTAGGCTTCCTTGAATTACATCGAGTGCCATAACATCAAGACACAGCAGAGGACAAGCCAACAGTGTGAGAAGCAGCGGTCTTGGCAGGTTAGCTGTATTGCCAGTTCTAACACCATTTCTCTCCTTGATCAAGACACCATTTCTGCCTTGTGCCTTCTCAATCAGGTTCATTGAGATGGCCCAGAAAGCTAAAACAGACCTTGGGACCATGTCCCCACAACAGAAATCCTACCCTGAGTCAGGTTAGGATGTGGCAGCACACACAACCTCTCCCTAGCCATCAACACTTGTTCAAAAATAAACAGATCTGACTAAAGACCCTGACCAGAGTCTAGGCAGTGTTCAGTCTCCTACCACAGCTCTTACAAAGTGCCTCCAAGCAGTGGCAACTACGCAAACACCTTGCACAGGGATTTGTCAAGGCTTTGCATGGATTTTCCTCGTCCATGGATTGCTCTGCGTTAACATCTCATCAGTTTGCAAGTCACAGCACACACAAAGAAAAAAAAGAAAAAAAAAAAAAGAAAAAGAAAAACCATGCAGTTCAAGCTTTCAGACTCCACAGGGGATAGGAATTGTCTGAGTACAGAAAAGAAAGCTGCCAACATCATTTAGGAAATTAAGAGTTCTGAATATATTTTTCAAACTGCTTTTAAGCATCTTTAATGTCCAAGAAAGTCAATATAGGCTGGCCAGACAGAAAAGAAAACAAGCAAGCAAAACCCTGGAGAGTATAACAGAAAAGAATTGGGGAAAAAAAAATAGAGCATGGAAGAAAACAAAAGATGTTTTCACCAAAGAACACTGCACATGAAGGGAAACAACCAGAGGGAAGCCAGGGACAGCGTACTGCAACAGGACACAGCAGGGTAAGAAAAGGAGCAAAGCCGATTTAGGTAGAAAGCTGCACAAAAAGAGAAGTTGCTGTGACTAGGGAAAGAATTGAAAGGCCACACGTCAATACAACAGAGCTTCAACATGCTTGCTCAGAACACTGCCTGGCACAGAAGGTATAATGTACAGGATATAAATCAGTCCAGTTAAGGGAACATTGAAGTGGGTCACACACTTACTCTGAACTTAAAAGAGCCACTGTTACAGAGATGTAACACTGTTTTGTTGTGGGTTTTTTGTTTGTTTGTTTGTTTCTCCAAAACAAAATACAAGTCTAACTTTAAGCGTGCGTATTATGATAAGAAATGTGATTCTGATCGGCTCCTTAGCAGAAACACAGAACCACACACCTATTTACTTTAAGGTAGGAAACCAGTACACACTGTTCCATTCCAGTAGGTATTGCACACCATCAGGAAGAGATTTAGCACACAAGACAGCACTACAGAAGGTAAAACACAAGCAAAGGTCTTCTTTTCAAAAAGTCCCGGTCTGCTTGATCTGATGTACTAAACAGGAAGACATGCCTACTTCTTATTCCCTTTTAAATGCTTTCTACAACGATACATCACAATGCAGCTGGATGTTCTAGGTTAGACCCTCACCTGGGATAAATAACTGCAGCCTCACTGAAACCTACAACTTTTTAATACGACTTTTTCCCCTTGCCTTTGGAAGAAGACAGCTGAATTGCATTTTGCACATTTGACAACTCACCCAGAACTTCCTGGTCAACTGGGCCTACTGATATGCTTTCTTTTTGTCATCCTGTGTGAAATGCTTTTCAGACAATTAAGAACTTCATCTACAGCTGACTCCGAGCCTGGTCAGCCTCATATATTAAAACCATTCTTGTAACTCCACACACACACACACAAAGTAATGACAACATTATAAAACAGTGGCTGCTTTGAAGGTGACAAAGCAAACAGAACTGACTCATCCATCCACTTATTTCTCTATTCAATATGATTAACTGGCTGTTTGAGTTAAACTTCATCTTTTTTCAAAGGCTTGCAGTGACAAGGATTATCACCACTGAGACTCTCCAGAAATGATTAAGCATTTATTACTGCTCCCTAAACCCAAATCAACTCTTCCACCACATCTTCATCCCACACACATATGCACGTCTGCTAGCATTCTTGCTGGACAGAGGCTTTGGTACGTCCTCACGTTATAATGATCACATTATTACTTACAGTTAATTGACAAGAGCAGCACACAAAGTCATTATGACTATAAAGTATCAACAAAATATCAGAAAAAAAAAAAAAAAAAAACATTTTCCAATAAGCAGCTGACAGTTAACTTCTGTGAGACTAATGAAATCTTTGTTTCTCTCTAATCACTAAATTTTGGACAGGGTTAGATTTCCTTTTTCGTTGCCATTGTAGGATTTTTTGTTTTGTTTTGTTTTTTCCCCCCTCTTTTTCCTCCACAGCGATACATGCCCCAGTTAAAAACAAAAATTAGCCGCAGCCATGGGATAGATGATTCTTTTCACACGAAGCTTCTAAGTTGGTTTATATTTGCATTGCAAATACTGATGGCCCTAAAGAAAATGAAGGGGAAAAAACAGAATGTTTTTCCACGAGCAGCAGCAATTCATTACCAAGCAATTAGCTTAGTAATAACTTCCCATTTCTCAGTTTGGGATATTTCCTTGAATATTGGTATTATAATTACGATAAAAGTTGAAGGCATAGTACAGTACTCAACTGCTAATGGTCCACAAACAATTTGTCTTCATGACAGACAGGAGAGGCTCTAATTACACTGAACATTTCAAGGAAAGATTGAATGCTTGCCAGACAACTCTCCATTGATTGCCTTTAAAGCATAGCACTGGACTGCTGAAGGGAAAATACAGATTCTTGGCTCCAGGTAATTAACTTTCATGCTGTTCTCCTCTTAAACCCTAATGAAGCCCCCTTGAAGTCTTCATTACCAAAGGGTATTTGTTAATAAAAAAAGCAGACAACCAGCCAAAGGTCCTATTTCCCCCTTCTTTATAAAATTCCCTCTACTACCCATTTCTCAGGACTCGGTAATGTCTTTGAAGTGAGTAACGATGGTCTGAAAAGTGCAAAGGTTGAGCGATACCTAATGAGACAGGACAAAGCAAGAATGAGGAAAAAGCTGAGACAGAAGAGAGACTCAAAAGGAGAGAGTGAGGGTGCTTGACAGAGACAAGCAGGAGAAAAGTGAAGGCAGAACTGTATCAGTAGTTTGTGAAATGGCATTAACATTTCCTACGATGAAGGAAAAAGTCCAAATCTTTAGAAATGCAGTAACCTGGCAGCTGAGTCTCTGAGACAGTCAATAAATTAAGTCTAGATTTCGTAAGGTGAGGAATAGGATTCCCAATTGACACCAGTGGCAGAGCTTCCAGGATGCATCTGCTCCGATATTTAAAGTGCTTAGTGTATCTGGCAGGGCTCACCACAACAAAGACTCCAGTCCAATAACAGTGAATCCTCTTGCTCCAGCCACAAATAAATATTGCAGCTGAAGCATACCAGCACCTAAGGGAATGTGATCCCTTCTGTTGGCTCCACTGACAACAGTCTTTGGACTGCAGTGACAAGGCCACAATATTTCCACATATCCTAGAGCTATCCAGCAAAGCACCAGACTGCTTTTCCACAAGGTTCCTGTGAAGGCACATCATTCTGATCTCTTAATTCCCGAGACAAACATACAAGCATTTGCATCAAAAACGTCAACAATATTATAGTGGGAGACTCTGTTGATCAGTACCTGGGTGCAGGAGGAAGGTCAAGATGCGAGGTCTGTTTCCTCTTTTAATGTCCAGTTGGCTGAATCCAAGCCAGTAGCCACTAGGAGAAAGGAATAAATATTTTTGTTATTTCATTTTCATCTATTTCATATGTTAATAAGTTTTTCAAGTTACAAATCCACAGCCTTTCCTGTGTCCAAAACCCAAACCAAGAACAGCAGTTAATCTCTATCCCTTCTTGTATTGGCAAGAAAGTTTGGCATAGGAAGAGCTTCACTTCCATTTTTTAGACAGCTTGTGCCTGTGTAGAAGAATTTCCTGAGGTTTCCAAGTTTGCATGGTGAGTTTCTGCTGGCTTCCTGAACCCCATGCCCCCATCACAATTTTGGAGGCGCAGAGTTAATTATAACATTATAATCTTAACAGTAAATCTTAAAAAGCACTTACGAAAGCACATCCTGGAAAGTCATGAAAGGATTCAGATAAAATAGCCTCCCTACTCTTGTGCTGAAATGAACTTCTGGGGACACTAACAATACAAAGAGATGAGAATCACTCCAAGTTCATGAACAAAATTTGTTTTCCAAACCAGTAAGCATTGCTGCCAAAAGATGGTTCGGGTAGTTTTTTTTGTTGTTGGTTTGTTTGTTTTTTGGGGGTGCTTTGTTTTGTTGTTGTTTTTTTGGTGTTGTTGCTTTAGGTTTTGTTTATTTGTTTGCTTTTGGTGGTCGTTTGGGTTTTTGTTTTTTGTTTGTTTTGAGGTGGGAGGGAGAAAAATTGTACTTGATGGTCCAAAAATGGTTCCCAGTTAAGTGGTTTGTTCAGTGCTTGGGAAAGCATCTGAATTCTACATGGCTGAGTGGCTTAGACGTTGTGAGGTTCCGCATCCTATTAAGATATATGAAAGAATGCAATTACTGATTTTCTTTGTTAAGCTTATGCCTATGGTTTCTATAGCTTGCTGTACTATTTAAGTCTCTCTAAAGCTGGGATTTATCCTTCTAATTTCAGGATTTTTTTTTTCAGTCCAGGCTGTAGCTGTCTTTAATCAGTAGCTGCAAGAGATGTTCATTTACAAGAAAGATTTTTTTTTGGAGCAGGGTGCTAGCAGACCAGTATAATCTCTTTCTTTTAGAAATATCTATTAAAAATGCAGGAAGACTATTGCATTAAACAGATCTAAACAGACTGTTGCATTAAACAGAGTAGAAGCTAAGTAGAAGGTTCCCCAGGGCCCACGTTCATGATATCACAGAGACTTGGTGGGGCCAGAGGGCTACCACCCATTCCTACTCTTTCACATAGCGTAAAATGAGGCTGCAACAAGACTCCAAAACACCAAAAGGGACTTTTCATCCCTCAGAAAGATGCTGAAAGGATCCGGAGTTCGGATAGTGTTCTCTGTCCTCCCAGTCGAAGACTAGGATCCGAGAAGGAATGAACAGATGAAGTGAACGGCTGGCTGGTGCCATACTCAGGGTTTGGGATTCTACAATCTTGGACACGCTTTCGAGAGACCATGCACGCTGACACCAGATGGGGTGTCCCTGACCAGGAGGGGCACGAGCATTCTGGGCAGCAAGCTGGCTGGGTTTATTAGTAGAGCTTTAACCCACTTTCCCTGGAGGATTGATATGTTCCTGTGAGTGACAGTAAAGAAAAAGGGAACACCAACAGTTTAGGAAGCAATAGGGAAATGCCTGTGAATTGTCCCAAAGGAATTAAGGAAGGCTCCTCTAAAAAGGTGATGCAGCCCCGCTGAAGTTCCTCTACATCAATATACGCAGCATGGGAAATAAGCAGGAGTTGGTGCAGTTAGACAAATATGACCTGATTACTGTCACAGACATTTGGTGGGACGAATCACACAACTGGAACACTGGAATCAAGCACTACAAGCTTTTTGGAAGAGATAGGCAGGGAAGGAGGAGCAGGGGTGTTGCTCTCCATATTAGGGAATGGAAAGATTGCAAAGGGATGCCTCTGAGAAACAGCCATGGGCATGCTGAGAGCTTGTGGGTAAAAGTTAATGACCAGAACAATAATGGACACCTTGTGGTTGGGGCCTACTACAGGCTGTCTGATCAAGGGGAACCTGCTGACAAGGCCCTCCTTCTTCACCCACAAGAAGCACAGCACCCACAGGCACTGATGGGGGAGGAGTTCAACCACTTGCCTATCTACTGGAAAACCTACGCAGCAGTCACTCCTGTTTTTAAAAAGGATAGAAAGGAGGACCGGGAGAACTACAGACTGGTGAGCCTCACCTCTCCTGGAAGCAACATCAAGGCAGACGCAAGACAAAGAGGTGATCTGAGACAGCCAGCATGGCTTCACCAAGGGCAAATCATGCCTGCCAATGTGGTGGCCTTCTATGAGAGAGTGATTGCATGAGTTGACAAGGGAAAATTAACACATCATCTACCCAGATTTCTGCAAGGCCTTTGACACTGTCCCATGTGACATCCTGATCTCCAGATTGGAAAGAGATGGATTAGAAGGCTGGACTATTCCATGGATAAGGAATTGGCTTGAAGGCTGCACCCAGAAAGCGGTGGTCAATGGTTCTATGTCCAGGTGGAGGCCAGTGACAAGCGGTGCCCCTCAGGGTCTGGCTTGGGACCAGAACTGTTTAATATCTTCATCCACAGCACATAAAATGGCATTGAGTGCACCCTCAGCAAGTTTGCAGATGGATCAAGCTGAGTGGTGCAGCTGATAACGAAGAAGGAAGAGACAACGTCCAAAGAGATCTGGACAAGTTAGAAAAGTGGGTCCACATGAACCTAATGTGGTTCAACAAGTCTAAGTGCAACATGCTGTGCCTGGGTCGGGGCAATCCCAGACATGAGAGCAGCCCTGCAGAGAAGGACTTGGGGGTTCTGGTGGACAACAAGCTCAACACAAGCCAGCAGTCTGTGCTTGCAGCCCAGAAGGCAAACCACGTCCTGGGCTGCACCAACAAAGAGGTGGGCAGCAGGTGGAAGGAGGGGATTGTCCCCCTTTTCTCTGACCTCATAAGGCTCCACCTGGTGTGCGGCGTCCAGGTACGGGGCCTCCAGGACAAGAAAGATGTGAATCTATTAGAGCAGGTTGAAGGAAGGACACAAAGATGATCAGAGGGCTGAAGCACCTCTCCTATGAAGAAAGGCTGAGAGAGCTGGGGATGTTCAGCCTGAAGAAGAGAAGGCTCCAGGGAGAACTCACTGCAGCCTTTCAGTATTTAAAGGGGGCTGAAAAAAAAAAAAAAAAAAAAAAAAAAAAAAAAAAAAAAAAAAAAAACAATGGAGTACAACTTTTTGGTGATGAAATAGAGCTGGGGGTCATTACTTTCAGGTAATGACAGAGAAAGGGGGGATGGTTTTAAACTAAAAGAGAGATTTAGATTAGGTAATAGGAGGAAATTATTCACTCAGGGGGTGGGGAGTCACTGGAACATGTTGCCCTGAGAAGCTGTGGATGCGCCCTCCTTGGAGGTGCTCAAGTCCAGGCTGGATGGGGCAATGTGGTCTAGTGGGAGTGGCACCTAGTTCCAACCCACCCACGACAGGGGAGCTGGAATTAGAAGATCTGTAATGCCCCTTCCAACCCAAGCCATTCTATGATTCTGTGATTCTAAGGCTGTCTGAAAGATAACCAAAAACGTGGTAACAGTAGCACAATGAAATCCACACAATTAAAGGTGGCATCCATATCCAAAACACTTCCACAGGAGTAAAAGCTGATACAAATTATGAATTATCACAGAACTAGTCTTTGTATCCAAAGCCCGGTGTTACTTTGCACCACTTCATTTGGCAGAGGAAATTGAGTTCCCTTCAGAACTACTGCCTAACCAACAGTGATAAGCCAAAGTATCCATTCCTGGTCTTTGACATTAAAGATAGTAAAGTAGTAACTGATCTTCTGATTGCAGAGGAGAAAAAGCTGACCTACAGTGCAAAATGTTGTAGTGTTTTGTAGTTCCCTGTTGAGTTGAACAGGAAACCACCACCAATTAAGGGACAAGCAAAACATTTCATATCACTGTGAAACTACTTTTCTTCAAGTTTTCACTTTGAGAAAAATACAGTAAATTTTACTTTCACACTGGCACCGCAAACAAAAGAGATACATGATTCATCTGTCACTAGCTCCAGTACTACAGCTTTCATAGCAACACTGAAGATTAAGGAGGCGAAAGGAAGTATACGTTGCCATGTGGCATAAGCAATCATAACTACTTATATGTTTGGGTTTTTTTTCCTCCATGTATTGAGTTTATGTGGCAAGGTTTTGGTAATGGGGCTGCAGGGCTGGTCTCCGCGAGAAGAATCTAGAAGCTGCCCCATGTTAGATAAGGGCCGGTTTCTGCCGCATCCAAAGGGACCTGCCACTGGCCAGAGCCAAGCCAATATGAGATGTTTGCACCTCTGGGACAGCACATTTAAGAAATGGAGGAGAAAAAAAAAACTGCAGGGCAAGAGCTGCGAGGAGAGTGAGGAATGAGAAGCAGCCCTGCAGGAGGGCAGGAGGTGCTCCAGGCAGGCAGCAGCAGTTCCCCTGCAGCCCGTGGAGAGGCCTCTGGTGGAGCAGGCTGTCCCCCTGCAGCCCATGGGTCCCACACGGAGCAGATCTCCACGCTGCAGCCCATGGGTGGAGGAGCCCCCGGTGGAGCAGGTGGATGTGGCCTGGAGGAGGCTGCGGCCCATGGAGAGCCCCCGCAGGAGCAGGCCCCGGGCCGGAGCTGCAGCCCGTGGAGAGGAGCCCACGCAGGAGCAGGGGTCTGGGGGGAGCTGCTGCCCATGGGGGACCCGTGCTGGAGCAGTTTGCTCCTGGGGGATGGACCCCATGGTACGGAGCTGTGTGGGAGTAGTTCTTGAGGAGCTCCTACATGCTCAGTTGGGGGAAAGACAGCATCCTGTGGGAGGGACCCCACGTGGAGCATGGGCAGAGAGTGACCATGAAGGAGCGGTGGATACAAAGTGTTAGGGACTGACCACAGCCTCCCTTCCCCGATCCCCTGCACCACTTGGGGGGGGGGGGGGGGGGGGGAAGAAGGTAGAAAGTGTTTTTAGTCATTTTGTTTCTCACTGCTCTAGCTTGTTAGCAATAGGTAATAAATTTCATTAATCTCCCTACTCTGAGTCTGTTTTGCCTGTCATGATAATTGTTGAGTGATCTCCCTGTCCTTATCTCAACCCTTGAGCCCTTTTTATCGCATTTTCTCACCATTTCCCTTTGAGGAGGGGGAGTGAGAGAGCAGTTGCTGTGGAGCGCAGCTGCCCAGCTGAGTAAAATCACCACACTCCCTAATCTTTTACAACAAAGACACAAAACAGTGCCGCTGGTAGCTAATGAAAAATCCTCTCCAGCAGCAGAGGCACTTGCAAAGAGGCAGAATACTTTGCACTCCTACACTCAAAGTCCCAAGTCTTAATACTGTTCTCCAGGTGTGAAAATGAACTAGCTTCACATGCGTCATGGTAGGACACATCAGCGAGATGATACAAGTTGATAGGAGATGCAGCATCCATCTATGCCACAACTCATTGCAGCAGGGACAGTGGCAAGCAAACATTCAGTTCTGGGAGTGGAATGGAAAACGTTTTCACCAGGTTGTTTGTAGATGGTTTGTGCCTTTCCTCAAGAACATACTTTCATTAGCTATCTATATATCAGGCCCAGGGATAATGGGAATGGAAAACACCAGTCAGTCTACTATTCCACTCTCTTCTATTCAGGTTGTTATATCCACGTTCATCACTGCAATACTCTAATGTTTTCCAGTAGTGCATGAAGTGATATGACTAGCATCTGTCACGTGTTGGTGTCCTCATTCCCTCCCCAGGGTAGAACCATGTGCACTGGAGTGTTTTGTTTTATTAGACACAGACTGCTATATATTTTGTTAGGAGGGACAAGGTCAAACACATGCACTTTTCACACAGCACAGAAGGTGCTTTGGTTTGTGTTCGTCCTAGCTCCTGTGGGAGTTCAACCCACAGACCTAAGCCAGACTCTAGAAGTTACATAAAGACAAAGCTTTCTTGTCTTACTGATGTGACTATGGTCACAATAGACACCTACAGGTCTATCATCAGATCTTTACTACTATTGTAGTAAAGTGACATAGGATCTCTGGTGTTGTTACCATAGGAAAAGATCAAGGGCAACTGGCAATAGAGAAGAAATGGGATGAGAAAGGATCATGATCTTACTACTAAATTCAGCATTTGGCTAAACTCAGAAGAAAAAAAAAAAAAAAAAAAAAAGGCCTTATTCTCCTAACAGATTGGGTCACCTCAGTGACCACTGCATTCATGATCTCTCCATACAGGACCATGTAGCTGAAATAAATTCTACCTGGAGAGTGTAATAGAAAAGAAGCAGTCAAAAAAACAGCCAGCAGGGAAGTGATTTTCACTTCCATCTTTCCCCACAAAATAATAAAAAAGCTAGGCATTTCCACAGGGCTCTTCTGTTCTTCCTTTATGCCTTCCCAAAACAGAGGCCAAGTATATTAAGACCAGCATGCTTTCATGTTCTACATGTCTCTGCTTCTTCCTTCATTTGCTGATGCCTCCAGTCACAAACCATGACATTTAATACCATTTCATTTCCTAACAGAAACACTGGCTTGTAACTTTGCTCCCTAAAAAGAGCAACCCATCAAACATTTTTTTTTTTTTTTTTAAATAAGTTTTTGCAGGACATGATCCTAACATACTTCATTACAAAACAAGGGCAAAAATCTAGCTTTTTCCTAAGGGTTTACTATCAACACAAAAAACCCGGTGAGATTTAAAAACAAAGGCAAGTGAAGCTGACCCATTTTCAGATGTTAAAATAAAGCACCAGCACCCTCTATCAGGATATTCCAAGCACTGGCAACAGAACAGTGATTTATCCTGAACAGAAAATATGCCTTTAGTAGATATTTAGTATGTACTGCAATTGTTGCAAGTCTGCTTTAATTAAAAGTGCTATTTCTGTTTTAAATTTGACACGAACCACTAGCATTCAGAGCTCTGTTTTACACAGATATTTTTGAGAGCTGTAGAGCAAATTGTTATGCAGTATCACTCAGATAAAGGCCTGCAATAAGAGAAGTGATAATGAAGACAGCAGCTGTTACTAAATTACAAAAACAAGACAGATTTGTTGGCAAACACTAACAATCTGGAAAACTTTTTTGCAAGTTCAACACTTCTACAAAAAGTCCCTATTTGGGTTCCTTCAGTGGAGTGAGATGGCACCAGTGAAGTTGCTTTCCAGCAGACTTATGGCCTTGCTAACACAACCTCCTGCTGCTCAGGCTGACTGATCCCCTTCACAGAGGAGGATGTAACATTCATCCTGACACTCCATGCAGTGACTTTTTTTTTTTTTTAAAAAAAAAAAAAAAAGGAAAGAAACTGCACCACAAGAAAGAATTCCAGGAGGAAAAAAAAAAAAAAAAAAAAGCTGGATGTCCAGCACCCTCACTTTCCTAAATAATAGGTGCCACAGTCAGTAGCGGAACAAACTTCTATATTATCACTTACCAAAATCCTTAACTACCAGAGGAAGAAACGTTCTTCTGTACCAAATGGCAGAGTTTTTTGACCAGCTCCTTGCTTCTGAACCATTAAATGACTGTCAGAGTGGCAGCTTCCAGTCACTGGAAACACGTGCCGTGTTTCAGGTAAGTCTCCTTCCAGCTGAAAGAGGTTTCACAGCTATTCTTCCAGCTATTGCAGCTACTTTCATACCACCAGTTTCCTTAAAGCATTGGTGAATTAAACAACTGGATGGATCCCTGAGGTTTCCAATCCACTCTGGTTATGTGGTGCATGCATTTTATCCTTCACAATGACCTCATATAGTCAGGGAATTTCTGTATTGAAACTAATCAACTCATGCGTTTGCCAATGCATTATATGAAAGGGCATAGTGTAGCACAACTACTTAGCCAGGAGGAATCCCAAACATTGCCAGGCTTTTCAACTATGTGCAAGTGTCAAACATGAATTTTGAAGACTATTTTATCTGTCTCTTACCCCCCTTCCAGCATGTGGCCAGGTACATACTTCTCTTCTAAAAGGAACCCTCAAGAGGTGCATATTTTCTTTCACTGTTATCATCATTAAACTGACATTGCTCAAAACTCTGCTTAGTGTCATGAAAGTTCAAGAACCCTTGCTGAAAAAAATTGCAGTTGCCTCTTCTATGAAGCACTGGGGCAAGGTTACCAGGACTACTGAAATGGAAAGCACTGCAATATGCTTTGAGAAAAGAGGCCAGGGAAATCAACCCAAAACAGTTCATTACTGCTGTATCTGTTCTCAGTTGACACTCGGTAAAAAGCAACACAGAGGAGTTACGGAGAAATGTCATGCATGTTTTTAATATGCAGATTGATATAGGATGCAAAGTCAATGAAAGATGCATTCCACACTGAAGCGCCTTAAGTGGAGCTTTTCTCCACATTTAAATAAAGCCTCACTTCCTACTTAAGTTTATAGTCCAAAAGAGGGCAAAATTTGCACAACTGCACAGAAGAGCCATTCCCTTTGGGGGAAAAAAAGGCATTTTACATGCATGTATTGTACTGTAGTACCTCATGTTATAGGGATCTTATCCCTTTCTCAACTAGGGAACTTTTAAGTTGCCAAAGCAACTGAAGTCTTCTAATAATATATACACTGAGCCTCAAAAGTGGAGAACATGTATGGTACTGTATTAATGGCATTAGTTTCAGAGGGACAACCACCTGTCTCGGAACAATAGGGTCATTGGTAAAACTTAATAGACTCTTCTGCATAAAACCAGACCAAAGGAAGAGAATGAATAAACCATAACGGGCCAGAAATTCAAATATTGGTGAAGAAGCGCATACTGCATTTATCATGTATTTTCTCTGAGATTATAAACAGCAAAGATACTCAAAGGTAGAAAAAGGCATTGCATCCTACAGCATATAGCATGAAGTTCTCCACCATAAACAAACATTTTCTCATTACCGAGAAAAGTTGTTCTGTTTTATGTTAGATTTTATATCAAGTGGCACTTCTTGCACAAGAAAGTTGTTTCAGAAAAATCGTTAGAAAAAAAAAATTTTGTAACAAAAAGAGAAGTGGAATAGATAATACTCATAAGCAGCGGGTATAAAAAGATGTAGAAGGAAAAAAAAGACAAAACTTCCTTAGCTTTTCTCAGGGTGGCAATAGGGCAACACTAACCAAGGAGAAAAGGATCAGTTGACACTTGCACAATATTTAATTTCTTCAAATATTAGCTAAAATGCAATTAAAAAAAAGCAACCGTGAAACAATGATACTCAATATAAAAACACTTACCTGTGCTCTAATAACATGAAAATTATATCTAGTCTTCTATCAGAAGAGATAAGACATACTAAGACACACACTTATTTGTCATCTTCTATGTTAACATCCCTTAGCAGCTGTTTCCTACCCAAAATCAGGTCAGAGTATTCAGAACCAGTATTGCATACAAGTGCAAGCTTTTTCCACCAGATGTGTTTTCATCACTACAGAGCCCACACTGTCTAATCACATTCTGGAATAGAACAGCTCCAAAGGAAGACCTGTTTTCTTCTGGGTGCATAACATGGGATTCACCAACTTGCCCAACCATGTAATTGCCTGATGGACTCCTTCCAGTCTTTTGGGAATGTAACATGTTTACTAATAATCACAGAGGACCACTGTCTGCCTTCACTGACATTCATTCAGTCCTAACGAAGCCAAGGAGACCTGCGCAGCCTGTCATTCTATCGGGATTGTAGATGAGAAGACACTAGAATCTTATCCTTTGAACACAGGCAAAATACAAAGATCAGATTATGTAAGTGCATGTTTTTCTATACGCCTTACCCAAACAAAGCAGAGTAAAAAGTAGCTGAGCATCTGGAGCAACAGTCAAAGATCAAAAATTCTGGTCCTGGTTCTGCTACAGACACTGTGCAAATGTGTTCCTTGAACTTGATGCAACTTGGTTTCCCCAGCCGCAAAAGAAGAGTGAAAAGATATTCAGTACTTGTTTCACAGGGGAGCCGTATGCATTTGGATACCAGGGTCCCCAAAACTGTAATCAGATTCAACTGTTCCAGTTAGGAGACACTCAACAGATTTCAGCAGAACTTTTTACAAGAATCTTGCAGCATAATTCCTACACATGAATATATAAAATTAGTGAAAGTTTGCTAAGTGCTTTAAATTTCTGGGATGACAAGTGTTATATAAATGCAAACTACTACTGCTACAGCATATCCATCCTGAGAGAATACAGTGATATTTCTGGAGCTGTTCTGGGAGCTGAGGTAAATAACAGACATTTCATAATTTACTATAAGATGCTCCTTCATCTTTAAAGAACAACAAAATGAATAAAAATAAATATTTTTTTAAAGCACACAGTATTTTCCTTAATACTAGAGAAAACTGTTACAAGCTAGAACAGCTCCAATAGAATCAGCTGGGAGTTCAGCAATTGAAGATGGCAACTGAACAATAGCATTTGATAAAATTACCAGTGTTGATAATGGGAGCAATATGCAGGACTAACAGTATTTAAAAACAAACAAACTACCAAAACTTTTGAAGATTATTCCATCAATATTGTCTGGATAAGTACAGCCGTGTCTGATGTTCCTGCAGGAGTAAATAGCTTTCACTCAGTCCTTCAGGATATCACAAGTCTGGCACAGGAACAGTGATTGGCACCCCCAGCAAAACACGAAGGGAAGCTGACGGAGGGTGACATGCCTTCAAGAATGAGGGCTTGGTCTCCCTGTGAACTGGGACAGCCCAGCACGTACAGAAGCAAGAGCTTGCTTTTTGCAAGTCTCTGGCTCCTCCCCATCAGCTTCCAGATCAAACCTGACACAAACACTTCACCTGCTGGGGCACCTGATGAAGGCGAAAGCTGACTCCAGGCGAGTGGGGCCAGAGACCCCATCTCTGGGAACAGAGACCCCAAAGGCAAGACGGATGGTTTTCATGACAGGAAACTGCTTGTGTCTCTCAGAATTGTGTAGAAGTAAACTTTATGAGCCCCAGCCTGAGTGATCTCTGACCAGCTGACAAATAGTTTCCTTACTTCTGCAAGAAGCAGTCTTTCCTGACTGTTGCTACACAAAGAGCTGTCCTCCCAAAACTCTTTCTTCCTCACTGCAAGCACTGAAACTGACTCTACAGGTGAAGTCAACCCCTTAACCCCTGATCTCTGTCAGTCACAGCACTGGAAAACACACAGGTGTGGCTGTGCCATGTATTGAGGACCTGCGGCACCACACTTGCCACAGAGTAGATCTCAAAACCCTCATTTTTTTGTGGGAGCCTTATGGGGTGGAGGGCTCTGGTCACCTCCAAGATCTTCTGAATGCCTGTCAAGGCTGTGCTCTGGACATGGCATGTGACAGGTCAATTTCTCACCCTCAGATTTTCTTTATCAGTAACTGACTTCTGCGCTCAGCCAGAGACAGGCCTTATTTCAGGCCTACTCATTCCTAAGGGAAGCACAGCAACACAGATGAATCATAGAACGACCTGGGTTGAAAAGGACCTTAAAGATCATCTAGTTTCAACCCCCCTGCACTGGGCAGGGTTGCCAACCACTAGAGCAGGCTTCCAGAGCCACATCCAGCCTGCCCTTGAATGCTTCCAGGGATGGGGCATCCACAATCTCTCTAGGCAACCTGTTCCAGTGCCTCACCACCCTCTGAGTGAAAAACTTTCTCCTAATATCTAACCTGAATTTCCCGTCTTAGTTTAAAACCATTCCCCCTCGTCCTATCACTATCAAGATGTAAACAGGTGTTCCCCCTCCTGTTTATACGCTCCCTTCAAGTAATGGAAGGCTGCAATGAGGTCTCCCCAGAGCCTTCTCTTCTCCAAGCTAAACAAGCCCGGTTCCCTCAACCGTTCTGCACAGGAGAGGTGCTCCAGCCCTCTGTTCATCTCAGTGGCCCTCCTGTGGACCTGTTTCAAGAGCTTCACATCCTTCTTGTGCTGGGGGCCCCAGGCCTGCATGCAGTGCCACGAGAGGCTCTCCTGCCCCACAGAGACCAGATCAGTGAGCACTACCATCCCCTTACTGCACCCCAGTGGGGCAAGACCAGGCTCCCCGACACAGCACCTCCAGGGTGCAGGGAGCCCATGCCTTGCTACCACATTTGGCTGGAAGCCCCCCATGCCTGGCATTTTCTCTCTTCTGCCCCCACAAAGAGGAGCCCCATCCCATCCCACACCATATTCCTGCCAGAGACCACAGCTCTTTCCAGCTATAATGACCCAGACCAGTGAAACCTGTGCAAAGCATGGAGATCGGCCATGCTCTCCTCAACCACAGTGAGCCCACAGCTCCCAGATGGGCTGGGAAAGCCCCTCCCTGGGCAAGGCACAGCCTGAACCCTGTCCTAAGCCACTGGGCTTGAGGGGACTGCTTCAGCCACTGCCCCCAAACCCCAACAGTCCCTGCTGCCCCAGGTCCAAGCCCCATACCTCCCCTATTTATGGCCCCTGTGGGCTCTCAGTGTGCTTCATCGGGGACCTGGCAGCCTCCAGCTCTCCCACACGCCCAGCTTCTGTTAGGTGCTGCAGGCAGCTCACATCCCAGCCTCCTTTCCCAGTCCTTGTTCTAAAGGCCACTGCTGGCATGCAAAACATAGGGGTTATTTCTGCTAAATAAATATATATTAAAAAAAAAAAAAAGTGCATCTGTTCCTCGTTACTGTGCCCTCATGTGTTTCCATCCAGAGCTAATTCATCAGCATAGTTTCCATCACCCATGGTGCAGCTTCTCTAGTGCTTGATGCCTGTCAGCATGTCAAGCCTCCCTCCAGCCCCTCAAACACACACGGGTACATAGCTCCCAGCCATCACCCAACTCGTAAATAAGGCTTGGCCACAGACATCGTGACAATTAGAAGATCAGTCTCTACTATGCCAAAGACTGAATTTTGCCCCATGGCTTGCTTGTTGTCCTCAGGGTCAGGCAGATCACACAGCCCCAGTAGCAGTGGAGCCGGGAGCCAGGTGCTTCCAGATGCAGGGATGCTACAGCCCCATAGGAGACTTGTTGCACATTGGCTCTGTCTTTAGAAAAAAATCTGCAAAACTTCCTTCTGTCACATTGCTTTCCTGGCATAACAGGAATGACTTTCTCTCTCTCTGGGATCCCACTGGTATTAACAGCAACAAACACTCACTGAAGTAAATGAATGCCCAGAAAAATAAACATATCTCCCAGAGTACTGCTCAAGAAACCCACACGCTGCTGTAGCCCAAGGCCAGGATTTTTAACCTTTAGAAAGTCCAAAGGGACCATGAAGTCCAGTTGGTGTTTTACAGCATTTACTGAATTTCTTATAGAAATTACTCAGACACTGCAATAACAAGTTCTGTAGCTGCCGAAAGGTACACGGTGCTTTAAATATTATGGACCGAGAGAGCAAGTAGCTTTGCTAACCAATTAGTAGATAGCTGTAAATTATGCTCACTATATAAAGTGTGAATACAGTCACTCTAAAAAGCAGTGATAATTTTCCCCTCATCTCGCACCCAGCACACTGCCAGTGTAGGGCTAAATCCCAAGGCTTTTCACTGAGTATTTATTCTGTAAACATGCAGGACAATCACAGGTGAATGCTGGTTCCTGGGTTTATTAACATAACATAATGATTGGATTCTTGCATTGGGAGATGAGAGAGCGGTGGGAAAAATTGACATTCCTCACTAAGCTTATTTTAAGACACCATTTTCCATCTGGGATCATTCTCATCAACATGTCTTCTCTCTCCATTTTCCCATTAAAAAGAACTGGGAATGAACAAGAAATTTGTTTAATCATCTTCTGAGATCAGCTGAATTCTAATGCTGTTTGATTACAGCTAGTCACAAAAATGTCAAGTGCATTTCCATTTAGAGTGCTTGCTTAAACAGCCATGCAAATGGGGACCACCCAAAAATCAGCATACATCATTAGAGATTTGAGCTTCCTTATGGTGTATACTTGTTTCAATCCACTCTCTTGCTCTTTAAAATAATGCATTTTCACAGCACATCATTTCCCTAAATGAGCATGATACATCACTGCTGCAGATTGACTCATGAGGCCCATTAATAAAGGCCAGGGGTCTCAGTAGCTTTTCTCTTTGGGAAGGTGTTATTTTACTGTCTAAATATGTAATGAAAATGACACTCTTAACTTGTGCCCACCCCACTATTCCAGCTCCCCCTGTCAATTTGGTTGGAGGTTTTCATTGCCCGGGCAGTAGCATCATGTTGGAGAATAAATAATGTATTATTCCTTTCTCTAAGTAAGTAGCTATTCATTTCAAATGCTGCAAATATGCTTAAAGTGAAATGGTTACCCTTGTCATATGGGATTCACCACTTACAAAACATCTCTGCCCTAAGCTTCAGACCTACTCTGTAATTCCTAATATTACACTACTGCACAATGCATTATCAGTATTGGACAAGAAATACTAATATTCAGACAAACCCTGATTTTGTGCATGCAGTTTTCCCACATTTCCTTGCTTTCCAAAAAAATTAGTTGGGCTGATCAGAAAATAGGGCTGGAGACTAAACAAGATACTCAATCCCCCCCGGGTCGTTGAGGGCACCTCTCAGTTTGATGCAATGTTGTCTATAAAACTGGTTGGGGGTACCGCTTTCAGTTTGAAAAAATATATATAATTTTTATGACAAAGTCGTGATGAAAATAAAATTAAACAGTGTTATTTAAAAATCTGAGGAGTGTAGTATTTTGTACAGGATAAAAGCACTTTCTGACAGCCTGGAAGAGTAATATCTTAGATACTAATTATCTGATTAGGACTGGGAATTTCAGAAGTCCCTATAGGGATCAAAAGATCATGTAGACATTCACTGAGAACTGGACACCTGATTCACTGATCGCTTAAATTGGATTATTAAGTGTCAAGCATACTCAACTGAATTGATCAGGCAAGGGTTTTGGCTCATACAACAAAGAACTTTGCAGATGATTTAAAAAAACAAAAAAAACAACAACAACAAAAAAAAAAACACATTAGCTTTCATGATCTCTGTTAATTATTGCATTTTGTGGTTTCCTTTCCTCTTTCAGTTTGGGTCTATGTATTATTGAAAATGGTATATAAGAAATTATCCATGCTTTGTAGGATTAGAAAACCTTCCTACACAAAACTTCACTAAAATTCTAGAATCATACAACATGCTGTACTGTACTTTCAGCCAGCTGAAAACTATTATAGAAATGGTATTTCTCATGATGGTACTTCCACTTCCTCTTCTGGTCAAAATTAGGAAGTGCACAGATATTTTCCAATCCTTTCAAGTTTAACTCAGCACTTCTGAATCCTTGAACATTTCAACAGGCCCAACCTGGGGTCATTTACCACAGCTCCTGCACAGCAAGTGCAAGCTCACAACTGTTAGCACACAGAGCATATCAACTATTGGGTCTTCACAGCATACCTCTTTTTGCACATAATAATAGCTCGCCAAACAACTCACAGTCCAAAAATATAAAACCAGAGAGACATCTAGAAACATCACATCTGTTTTTAAACATTTAATTATCAAGAACTGTACCTCAAACATAAACCAAGCAGGCTTTAGCTCATTTTTGGACATGATGCACTTTTAACATCATCTTAGATGATTTAAATGTAGTTATTGCATTTAATAGAGAGAGGTATTAAAATAAGGACTGGAGATGTTAGTTTAGGAGCAAGCATTAAATAAATGAGAACTCTAAAAGAACCTAGAATAAAAGCCAAATACCCAAAGAGTACTTACAGGTATACAGCACTGCTACAACAGGAATAACAAAGCAGGAGGCTCTCTTTTGTGACTTCCACAGAATTAATTAAAACAAAGAATTCAGAAAAAGATTGCCCAGATGCTAGGGAGGGGGATAAGCCCCAAACCCTAACATTTACCTAGTTAATTGGACACGCTTTCTTAGGTCTAGATAAGATTCCCCAGCCTTATTCTCACTTACAATTCCCTAAAGTCTGCTAAAGTTTCAGATCTAGGCTTGTCTGATAGAGTTCAAATTAATAATAGTATCTTGAAAACACAAGAGGTTTGACCAACTTTGCAAAAGGCCAGCCTAATAAATGAAAGGTGCACTAGGTCAGTCAGACCTGCAAACCACATTACCATGCACACCTGCAGGCTATATTGGACTCAGGAGAGGAGTAACCAGATAATTAGAGAGACTGACATTTAACTGCAGGTTGAAGTAATTAGGGATCAGGAAAAATAAGAGAATGGCTTTCTAAAGCTTACATTGTTGCACATGTTGCCTGGGGTTTAAGGAGAAGAAAACTTGACACCCTCTGATGAAGGCAAGATTTCCAGATATAAACAGGAGTAACTTGTAATGTTTCAATTCAGATCTGAAATTCTTGAATTTTTTAAGTGCCACAGCTGGTAGCCTGGTTTGAACATATATCCAAATGAGCAGCAAAAAAAGTTCACAGCAACAAAAACAAACTTTAATGTATCTCCATATATTGAATACACAGTAATAATATATGGTATCACCCAGTATATCACCCAAGCAATAAAAAGAGAACACACCTGGCAACAGCCTTTACTCTGTGTTTGCTTCTCACATCGTTCTACATACTTTGTCCAAGCAGAAGGCAGCAAATAGGTCAAAATCCCAATCTGATCTTTATTGTTATGCCTCCTAGCCCTCTTCCATAATGTTTTATAACCAAGCATCAGCCACAAATGGTGAGCGGATTTCCCTTCTGCTGGGGCTAAATGTGTTGCAATAAGTACCAGCAAGGAGAGACAGAGAGACACTGAGACTCTGTCCAAATAGATTAAAATCTGCAAAGCCGTGTTATCTGAGAGATGTATTGATTCTGAGGATTTCAGCTACGTTTTATGCTGCAGAGCCACAGGCATGAGCTGAACCACGGCGCGTTGGCACCAAACCTGAAACTTGTCTCTTTAACTTTAATTGAACATCCAGCAGTAAAAAAAAGGAAATGCAACAAAACGGATAAAAGTGGACTGTATAAAAGATGATTAATTGTTTAGTAAGTACTGCAGCTGCATAGAAATGGTGTGTGCTAAACAGCACTCCACTTAACCTCCTCGTAAAACCCTCTCCATGGAACTGGGATAAAATACAATTGCCCCAAAATGCAGTATATTGTTATAAAGCCTCTCTCTTCATTAGAGAAGCTGAAGTATAGATAATAACTGCTCTCCTGGATAAATTACTGCTGAGAATTGATCAAACTCAGGATGGAAGGATGGGCATGGAGTTTTTCTCCTCTGAGCAGTTTTCTTTGCTTAGAAACAAGCTACTGTCCTGAGCTCCTGACTAAAACAATGGGCCAGACTGTATCGCAGTTACCCCAAAAGGGCAGCGCATGTTTCCTGTAACTTTTCCATGCTTTTGGCTGTGGGAAGAGCCCGAGAGCCCACCTCCATATGAAGGACACCTGCCTGGAATGAGAAAGTGAGAGCAAGACCCCCTGTCGCGTGTTCGGTTACCCTCTATTTGTAATGCAAAGATCTGTAATAAGAGCCATCTGTCTTGCACAAAACCTCCCTACACTGAACACTTTTACCGAGGGCCCCCAAATGGATGGCCAACTGAGACTTATCCCGAGGCAGTCTGCAGATGAGAAGAAAAGATCTGGATTAAAGAGGCACTTCCCAGGATGCCTGCTGAATGGTTTTAGGAAACAGGCCAAGACGCTGAAGCCATTATTCACCAAAGGCAAAAAAAATCAACCCAGCTGACAATTATTTTCAAGAATTGAGGCTTGCTGCCCAAGCTTTGCCTGATCCTTTTCCGTGTCAGAGTCATTCTTTCCCTTCACTCGCACCGTCTGCATATTCTGCAATAATGGGAGGAATCCCTCTGTGGCAGTATGCATTAAGTAATCACGCTTTCACGTAGGTATCTGTGATAGCACACACAGTTCCTGAGATCCTTCACTTAAAATACAATAATTGCAAGGAATGATAACAGCACTTTGCTTTTTTTTCTATAAGCACCTTTTAAAGTGGCCTTACATGAAGAGATCACTCATAAGGCTAGTCAATGCTACGCTTTAAAATGCTGTGCCTTAAAATGGATTAAATCAGATGCAGAAAAGCAAGGTGGCTTTCTTACTTCAGCTGAATGACCATAATTTACTGTAATTAAGGGTTAGAAGTTCATTAAGTTCTTGTGAAGTAATAAGTGGTATTTCATAAATTTGACAGAAAAGGGAAAAGAAAACGGTATTACACATTTTTTTGGTCACTCCATTATCATTAGTACAGGATGTGAATGATGCTGGATTACTTCTTGGTTGTGAATCAAACTCAGATCTGGCCAGATCAAGTAACCACATTCCTGTGAAGTTACACGTTGCATAGGACATGCTGTTTATGTCACATGCCGTACTGCATTGCATCTCACCATCCACTTACCCAGCACAATGTTGTGAGTTGGCTTTGGTGCAGAGGGGATAATTAGAGCAGCAATATCCATGGAAGAGCTTTCTATGGTCAGCAACAGGCTTGGGGAAAAAAAATAATAATAATAATAAAATAATATGCTACAACACCATTTGGATGTTATTTGTCTATTGGTACTGCAAGGGCTGTCTGTCTTGGCACTGTGTGCACACGTGTGTGTGTGTACCTACCTCCTGTATGATTTTTTGCAGGCAAACTGCACTAAGTATCAGCACAGGCTGGAGCCTGGCAGTGGTCCCACAAGCAAGAATGCAGCTGCATACAGTTCCCAAAGTGGAAAACTTGTTTCCTGTTGTTTCCAGAACAGTGGGATAAGCTTCCAAAAAGCAGTGAAGGAGCTCTAGCTTTGTGCAGCTGGTGCTATTGCCAGTTTTGCTCTCTGACAGACAAGATGTCAAGGCTTAGGCTTATGCTTCATTCAGCTGCGACGCCTTTGACAACAGTAAAGACTGGCAGCAGGGAGAAGTGCCAAGAGAGGGCATTTCAAGGTTGCAAAAGCAGTGGTCATAGGTATAGATATAGATCATACATATAGATTTCCAGATAGGAGAAAACATAGGAACCCTGCTGCCGGGCCTGAGACTGATCACTTCCTCCTTATCAGTATCCTGGTGAGTGCTGTGCACCTTGCCCAGCGTTTATGAAAACAAGGTGGAGGAAAAAGTAGATGGCTGAAAGCAGGGAGCCTCAGCACAGCAGCTGCCACCCCCAGAGCCTGAGGCAGCAGTTCTGCTGCAGGTGACTCTACTGTGATGGATCTCTGCTGGATGCCGCAAAGCTACCGTGGCACTGTCTGTCTGTTCAGCTGAAGCCTTTACTGCGCACATCTTTCAACAAGTCCTTTCATCAGGTTGCACATACGACCTGACAGCTCAAACCCCTCTCTGCTGGCAGAATGATCCTTTTTTGTTTGTTGGTTGGTTTTGTTTGTTTGTTTCCCTACAAAAGCAAATGGAGGAAAACAAACAAACAAAAAGGATAACAGACAAGTCTATACTCATGTCCAAAATAACAAAGAAAGCAGATACAAGCCAAGATCATTGTGAAGGCTGCATGACATGGGGGCTGTCTAGGAGACTGAAAAATTATGTAAAATGAATACTGGAGGATAAATGCATGACATTTGAGGAGGTGGAAGATACTGCTGATCTCTTCTGATCACTTGCACTCTTTTTTTTCACATGCATTATCTCTTGCCAGCCCTCTCTCATGAAGAGGACCCCGGCATTCAGCTTCAGCAGTGCAGCTGATAGCACCTGGGTTTCCTCCACACATCTTCATTTGTCTGTGCCTCTTCATACTCCTGGCACATTCATTTTGCTCATCTCTGTAGTCTTTTTTTGTTCTTTTCACCCCTTGGGTTGTAGAATATGGTCACGTACTTTGACCTCTCGCAGGTCCATACACAGCTGTGAAACTCCACAAGAGAATGAAGGAAATTATTGTTCTATCTCCAGCTACAGAAACCATACCCTATATTTAAATGACCTGTCACCATTTTGTCACTCTGGCCTTCAGCATCACAGGTGATCATAGCCCCTGGCAAAGACAAGTCACTACCTTGGCAGATTTGGCACTGAAGTGTCAGTGGTGTTACTTCTAAGAGAACAAAACATGGAAATGTGCCCACATATTCCTGGAAAAGGTGTAAATCCATGACTGGGGATTGCTGGCCCAGCCTCTGACGTTAAAGTACAAGAAACCATTGTAGAGTGACAAGAAAGGATGTGGATGGGATGATTAGAGCAGAGAGCCACTGAAATGGTGGCCAGCCACACCAGTCCTTAATTTAGATGGTGTGATTCTGATTCACGTCACACACCATCAGTAAAAGCATTTCTTCGTAGTAGCCAAGCAAAGCCATGCCAAGTGCGCCCTGATGCCGCTGCTGCGTGCGATACACTCAGAGCAAAGGCAGGAAGAGCAATCTGTGCAAGGCTGGCTGGGAGGCCTGCCAAGCTGGTAAATGACAGGGGATTGCTATTTTTATCTCCCCAACTACAGTTCAGTTTTTCAGGCCCTAATGCATAAGCTGGGAATCAGTAAGTGATGTGAGGGTATGTTGACACTGGAGGTGGGGGAGGAAAGGAGTAGGGGAACGAGAACAGCCTGGATGTATTCCATGGCATGAATTAAATTCAAGATAAAAGCTGACCGGCTGAACATTTTTCAGCATTTCAAAAGGCTGGATGTACAGTGCAAAAGCATGGCCAGCATGACCTGGTTTTCTATTTGGGATTTTGGCCAGAAAAGACCAGTGAACCAAATCCAAAATATTCAGAGGTCCCCAAAGCAGGTTTCCTTATCTGGCAGACTACATATTTTCAGCATTATGGGCCTCTTTTTCAACACTAGCTGCAACCTGTGGCTCATTCAATCTTGATCTGCTCAGCTCCTGCATACCTAGGGCCCATTTTTGTTAAGATCCACTGTATAACCGTGCTTTGCTGAAATAAGGTGGTGTTGAGCTGTTGCTACTGCACGAGTGTGTAGTTAAGAGACCGTGTGTTGGTTGCAATAGTAACTCAAGAGAAAGCTACCAACAGAAAAGATATAAAACCTAAGGAAAAAGAGTCAGAAGGCAGTAAGTAACTCAGCACATGAGAGGACCCAGCCCTTACATCTGACTGCCAGCAGCCTGGCCATCAGCGACTCATAAGAAGAGTGCATCTGGTGGTGGTGAACACATTAATGTGCAGTCCACTCACAATCTTTTCCCATCCATCACTGCTTGTACTAGTAAATGAGAGTCGTGTACTCATAAAATGTGTATATGTTCCTTCTTTTGTGTTGTCATACATGATGACAGCTGTCCAGACAAAAGCTGAGTGTTACGTAGGGATTCAAAGCTTCTGGCTCTTGAAGTCCAAACTGGTCCTCCATTGGCCTCTCTCTCTCTCACTGTTAAGACCATCAAAGCCAGATCATTGAGTGCATCAGCTTAGACATAGGTGTTATGGATGTGGCTCTGGCTCCTTGACGGTGCTGCTGCTCGTTATAAATGAGGTTTGCTATTAGTTTGCTATCAGTTACTGTTGCACATTTCCAGTGCTATTTACTAATCTGAGTTATGGAGCAAGTTCCACTGTGCTAAGACTTGTGCAATTTTATTGAACTGAAACATCATCTTTGCTCTGTATATTTTATGTCAGCTATATTTTATGTTGGAAAAGACAAAATAAAAGAAAAAAACACATTTCTAGTTTACTTTTAAAGACTATAAATAATAATATGGATCTATCCTTTTGTGAGACCTAGGTATCCACAAGAACTGACACAAAATAGGCACACAGGAACTCAGAGAAAAAATATATGTATAGCTGGCTGTGAATTCTTGTGATTCCCAAAGAAGAGCTGATCAGTGACATTTAGTTCCAGAGTATTCTGTGAATTTCACAAAATATTATTGCACTATATTTTATCAAATTTGTATGTTCAGGACACCATAAACTCAAGCAAATATAAATATAGCGTGACCTTTTATTTCCAAGGCACCAATGACAGCAATTCTGTTTTGTCATATTCTGCCTGTAAGTCACAGATAATTATATACTATACTTGTAAGGAAACTAGTCCATAAATCTTTAAATATAGCACTTTAACCAAGTTTCAAGGAATGAACAGCTGGATAGAATTGTAATGATATATAATGTGGGAACATAAAAATTGAAGCCTTCCACTTACATAGTAAATTTTCTCAATTTTATATTTATGTTCTCTTCCATAATCATTATAATACACATAATTTTACTTTCTTTGGTATTAAGTTTCTTTCTTCATAATTATACATATACACAGACGACATCAACATCTATGACTATGGTAAATCTGGACGTGTCTCAATTAATTTGGAGATAAAAAGACATACAGAGATTTTCTTAAGTACTTTATAAAAAGCTAAGGGAGCATTTTTGGGTGTATGATGTCAAATTCTGGCACTTCACAGAGTTTAAGGGCATGCAGGCCCAATGGTCTTCCTTTACAAGCAACCACGAAGGGTGAACTCAGGCTGGATAGTTTGTTCACCAGCCCAGCTCTGACTCCAGTTACCCAAGCCTGTCTGAATCATATTTCAGAGAAGCCATTTGGGCAAGATCCGTCTCAACCAGATTTAGACACTTGGAGAGGCACATCTAAGGCATGGCTTATTACATTCAAGGATAATCTGTAAGGTGAATCACTGGCTGAAAGCATCTGTTTCTCTCCATTGACTGTAAAAGGAGTCTAGGAAATTAACTCAAGTGAGGATGTTCATGATTTATACGTGGAAAAGTGTGTGAAACTTATTGCACCTCAAGCCTTCATCTGAAGAACCAAAGGCAGAGCATGCCTCATTTAGGTGGTCTAGCAGCCACCCCTGTCATAATTTGTGCTGCTCACTGCGACAGATCAGTGCTGCTTTTCAATCAGACTAGCTCACCTGTAATTTCCAGTTTATTATGACTTTTCTCCGGCAGATGGAAGATCCCTTTAACACCAATAATTTTCACAATGAAAATGCTTTTACACCTGTCAATCATACCATCACTCAATCTTCTATTCAATCTTTCACTAAATATTTAAATATTGATTTCACATTTACCTATGCAGATGAAATTTCTTTAGAAAATGCACACTGACTCTGGACTGATGTGCTCTGAACTGTAGATACCCTACTGAAAAGTTGACAGCTGGGCTTCTTTCTCCCACTGTGAGATATTGCTAATGCTTATTAATTTCAAAAGGGCTTGCTTGCCTTCTTTAACAGAAGTGTATGAGTACTGTGTAATAAGGAAGAAAAGTACATTATAAACAAATAATTAAACAGCTTTGAAACTGAAAAAAAAAATAATTATCAAACGGTATTTATAACTTTAAGTGTAAATTGGTATGGTAAATATTTTTTCCAGTTTATTGATTAAGAGCTAGATCATGCAAGATGTCCTATTACCCGTTGTAATTACATTGGTGTGAACCAGAAACAATTAGTTGTATTTTCTGCTTAGAGCTTAATGGCATTGTTTAGGGCATAATACACACTTTATTGGGGAAAGCGAAGTGGAAAGAGATATACCCTTTCCATATTATTAACAAATACAAAGCTGGCTATGACAAGACTGCCCCGGTTGAAGTTTAGTAGCTAGGGATAAGAGACTAAGTATAGAGCATTGCATCAAAAAATAGTACAAGCCTTCACCCAAAGTATTAGCGTTTCTAACTGTTAAATTTTTTAATTGAAAATAATAGGGAAAAAAAAAATAAAATATAAATGAAATGGAGATTTCATTATTTGTGAGAGCTCCACACCAAAACTCATTTTCCTGAATGGGAATGAACCCATTGATTTCAGCAGACTGGATTAAGTAATAAAATCAGAAATAATAAAACAGTGTAGAAGGAAAACTGCTAATCCTATGTTCGATCCAATTATGAAAAAGAATTGCCAAAAGTATTCTGAAAAGCCTAATCAAACAGAAAATTTTGTGGAATCTAGATATTCAGTTTATTTAGACAAAGATTATGAAATCTTGTTAGACTTTGGTATCTGAAATCGGAGTAACTTCCAAACCTTTCCAAGGTCACTAATTGTACCATAAAACAAAACAAAACCTGTTGAAGAAATTGCTTATTATTGTGTTTTTATCATGCTCCAAGTAGATCTGAAATCCCTGCCTGCAACACACACAATAATAATTATAATAATAATTAAAAAAAAAAATGCTCTAGATGTTGAGAACAGATGTCTGTCTCTATATTGAACCAAACCATTGCACTGATTGACGGATGTCTTCCAAGTCAGGTCAAACCTGGATCCAACTTTAACAGTTAGTTTCTCTTTTTATCATATGACAAAGCAAACATTGCTCATGGAAGCTTGTACACATGAGAAATTTTGAATTTTCTCTCTGATTTTGCAAAACAGACCAGCATAGCAATAGTAAAGTAATAAACACAAAATAACTTTTAACTGAAGTCTGACTAGAAATTGTGTTTGAAAATAAAAATATTTCTGAGAGAGATTAAAGATGTAAATTTTCTTCACTTTTAAGACAAGATAACATTTTTGGGTCCACTGCAAAACAAAAATGTCCTGCAAATTTTCACCCAACTATCTTTATTTTGTTGGCTTGATGATATGCCTTATCAAAGAGAAGTGTTATGTCGTGCTTGCCAGAATACTTCTGGCTAAACTCTGCTCTCCAAGAGGACTGCCTGATGACTGCTCAGTTGTAGCTCTTCATGCTGTTAGTCTCACAGGCCATCTGGGAATCCCTTCTCATACTCTGCCCCGAAGACTGTTTAGCAATGGATTCTAGGGTGGTTCAGATAATCAAAAGAAATAAAAGAATTAAATAACTTTATGTAGCTGTATAATTATTTTTAAAGAACTGGTCTCTCCTTCTTTCTAGTCTTCCCAGTCTCACTGTTGAGCTCTTCCTTCCAACAGACCTACTCACAGTATTTTCCTAGCGGCTGAGTTTTAAATAAGTCCTATTAATGAAGTGACCTACTTGTTACATTTTGTCTTGATCAAAACCGGAGCTTTGGTAACTTCTCTTGTACAGTTCTTCAAAACTAGGGAAAAGAGCTGACAGAGGTGTGTCTCTAAAATTAGTAATCCTAATACTTGAAGGCAAAGAATGCTGCCTGTTTTAACAATGTTGCTTTAGGTGAAGAAGCCTTGCTCTTTGAATTTGAAGTGCTTTGGCATTTCTATGTTTGCTGGAATAAACTCTGCAAAATTTGATCTCATGATTATATTTGTTTTCCTCTACTTTTAATGACCAAGGAGTAGGAAAAAAGAAACAAGAAAGGGAATGAAACAAAGCAGATGGAGCAGCCTTTACAGGAATGACACCAATACAGGCTTGCAGCAGATAATTTAGTTAAGGCACACTTGCATGGTTTGCTTAGCTGAGCAGAACAAACTGTCTGATAAGATGGCTGGAGCATATTCACAGGCTTTCACTGAAACAAAATAAAAAAGCCAATTCTGCAGAGTGTGCTGCACATTGACCCCAAGGCATGCAACAAACAGAAAGTATGATTTATTATAGCATTTATATTACATAGAATAGTATATTAAGGAGCAGCAGTAGAAAAATGGGTTTTGATCATGATGTAGTTCATCCTTTTCTCTGGTCCATCATTGAAAAAGAAATAAAACAGTGCCTTTGACCTACAGATTCCAGGTCTCGAATAGCATAGCATAAGCTGTAAAGCATTCTCTATTCTGCTGATTCTGTTTGCATGCACACTCAAGTTGATCAGAGCACCTTTTTCACATGCACTAGGCTAAACCAGGAAAAAAAAAAAAAAGAAAACAAGGAAAAACCAAGACTGGCAAGCAATTAGTCCAAATGTATCTTATGCATTTTTTACTGGATATGCTGGATGCCCTCTTTAAAAATGAGATAATAGCCAAGAAAGATGAATTATGTATGAACAGAATTCTGTGATGTCTGTTTCTCGGAAACTACATACACGATTTGTTTCAACTGTCATATGTGTATAGCAAGTATCTGAAGGCAAGGTAATTTCCCTTCTTACAGTGGAATAGGTGTAACACAAGGCTATAACATGAGTCACTAGATGAAATTACATATCCTCTCTCTTACATACATACACACAGTATGTATATACGTAACATTTTCTGCTCATGGAGCCTTCCAAATCTTTGGGACTTCTGCTGTTGCTACAGAACAGCTCAGATGTCTTCATGAACTTCTGGAAGTATTTTTTTATTATTATTTTTTTCCTTGACAGGACACAAAGCTATCCAAAGCGATCCACTGTAATCCTTTCTTGCCAACACAAAACACTAGCTATTATGAGATGCAACACACTTGGTCAAAATATAACACTAGTCACCAGTGCTTTCAATAACCCAAGTCACTGTGTCCATTTCAGGGCAAAATGATTTCCACGTTAAAACCATGCCCTTTTGGAATATGCCTAACAGATGTCAAGACCTTCTGGAATATACTTGATAGATGTAGGTGTTATATTCAGTATAACAAAGGAATGGTATTAACCACAGGATAACAGGTATGTCTCTTCCTAAATCTCCACCTGTTCCTGCCTTTCCAAGTGTACTTAGCAAACGTACTTTTATCTTCACCATTTAAACGATGTTCTGTCTGCAGTCAGAGGATTTTTGTACAACAGAACCAATATTATTTATCATGATTAAAGAAAAACAGGACCTAAATAATTTCTATAATATGAATCATCTCCTGCGAATTTTCCTTTTATCTTCTGGATTAGAGCTACACAATATAAAACCCTTGGGAATTCAAGTGAACAGAGCTATCTCTAGCTAAAATCTTCCCTTTGAAAAACAAAATTCTGGCCAGGCTCCAACCGTTCTTCAAAGTTAACTATAACTTAGATTTACGATAGTAGAGGGGACTAGAGGTCTTCTCAGAAGGGCACTCACACATGTTGTTTACGAAAGACAGTCAGACACATGACTTGCTCAGACATGCACACGTATAGAAAGTTAGGTTAGCTATTACCAATAACTGTTGTAGACAGAAAAATATTTGCAGAGTTTAGCAGGTGCAATCCCATCAGTGGGTGCACTCTGCAAATGATTTCTCAAGGAATACACCAAGCTATATCAGATGTAGCTCTATTTACTCTTCAAATTAACAACATTTGAATTCTTTCTGCAGAACTATGTGTGGGTGGATGCACGTCTGCCAACATCTTTGTCCTGTCTTCATTACCTGCCAGACACCAGACCTCTGACAAACTCCATTACCAAAATTATCCTCTTTTCAACCTATCTGGCCATATCACTAGCCACCATGATCTGCTTCTTGGCTTCTTGTTCACCAACTTTAAGTCTTTGTCATCACAGCCCCTGCCCCCTCAATTCCATTTCAATGCACATTTCACAACTCATCTTTCAACTCTCATCCCATTTCCACATGGGATGTGAATGTATTACCCGTATTCACATTCCCAACATTTGTTCTTTTTTTTTTTTTTCTTTTACCACTTACTAAATGTTTGAAGAGCCACATAAAGATTTTCTGAAGTATTTATTCCCACTGACTTTCCAGCGAAAGACAGTACAGAATAAACTTTATAAGCAGCATTAATGGTGAGAACATACTGAAATACTTATGACTGGTATTCTGAGCATATTCTTTGGCAATTCTCATTTTTTATGTGTGAAGAAGTCACATATGTCAATGAAGAAAATCCAAAAAAATGTTTTCTTCCACATTTTTGTAATTTTTACTTAGCACTTATAGGCATCTTTAGATTCTCATATACCATTGCCTGCCACTAATTCTGTTACAACATTTAATGTTCACCTCTCATTTGTTAAAATAAATATTTCTTGCACCATCACATTTTTTTGTTTTGCTTCACGGAGGAGCAGTTTGCCTTTGTTTCTCCCATAACTTTAGGGGTAAAAGGATGATAAATATCATCCTGCCTCGGACGATTATCTCATCATCTGCCTGTGCAGACACTCGAATGCCACATTTTACTATTCTATGTAGTAACAACAATCGCTGCTTAGGTTAATATCCAACAACACCAACCAACGGTTTGAGCTAGGTCATACATTCAGATCATTGACACAGCTCCTGATACCCAAGACAACTTGAGCAACTCTATTAGGTGTGGAGGAATCATTATTTATGCAAGGGGAAGGACTGACCTGAATTGTTAGTACAAGAGGGAAAAAAATTCCATGAATGTACATGGCAGCTGGTGGCATTTCTAGGATGGCTAGGGTACTGAGATCTTTCTAGGAAAAGAGCATCCGTGCAGTTATTATTAAACCCTGACACTAAGTTCTGATACATCACCTTTTCACGTTCTTATTGGGTGTGACATTGATGACTACTGCCTGATTATATATGTAAATAAAGTAGTGGCCATCACCTTCCTATGATGATGTTGCTCTGAGCTAATGATGAAGTGGGACATGGGGAAGACGCAGGACAAGTCAGTGCTAATGAAGATTTATTTAGTAGTGACATTTGATCAGATCTACTTGGCGAAGTCTTAGGTTTCATTAGTTAAAGACATAAAGCAGTCTGTCTGATTAAAGGGAGAAAAAACAGTGGGGAGCTCACATAAATTACTACAGCTCAATTAGGTGCAGACAGTTTAGTGAGTGTTTATTACCAGCAGAAAGGAAGATTTTCCAATTAGATTAAAAGGTTTTGAAAACAACTCTTATAGTGCACAGTGATTTAGACCCATTGCTGGGATAATACATTGTGAGAAGCTGCATTGATTAAAAGTAAGCTGGTAAGTTATCTGCATTGCTTCATTGTTTATCAATGGAGCCCCTGCTGCCTAGGTACAATTTACCTCACAAGATCAATGCCTAGACTTGGCTAATTTTCTCCTTGGCCTGACGATTTATATGGATGTAAAGGGCATCTGCATCATGGTTGAAAATACCAACAAGATTTATTTGGGATAATCATCAAGGAAGTGAAGTTATATCAATCATCAGAAGTGTATCCTTGCCATGCTGGGCCCTTCAGGCTGGCATCCCTGCTGCAAATCTGGCTTTAAAGAAAAGCCATTTTAATCAGAAAGGAACTCGATTCCAGTGAGGTTCCACAGGCTCATTGTGAAAACTGAAAAGGCGTTAAAACAAGAGTGGAAGTATATAGAGTGCTCAAGCAGTGGTCAGCCAGTGTTCCTGACAACTGATTGAAGGTACTTGGTGGAGGCTCGTGATTCATGAACCCCAGTGTCCCACAGTGCAGAATGTGACTTCCAGCAGGGCTGAGCTAGCTGGAGTCCAGGTCTGCTTTGCCAGAGGATTTTTAGATACGGGCTGGGAAAGGTAGGGGGTCATTGTCCGTGGCTCTGAATGACTGATTGTTTCTCATGCAGAATGGCATGGGGAAGGAGGGGGGAAGAGGAGCAAAGGAAAAGAAAATGAATGATATTTAAATTCCTTATACTCCTACTGTGCCCTTCAGATCACGTAGAGGCCTGCAGCTGCTTCTAATCCCTCTCTCCCAGAATTGTTTATTGTGAAGACTGGAAGAACTGAGACCAACAGACGAAGAAATAAATAAAATAATTCTAATTTTACATATTTGTTATAACGACAACACACTGTTCCACACTGAAGCTTTCTTGTACCTTGCGTACAGATAGGACTCGAATCCAAATATTACAATACCGAACTGTCCTCATTTCTTTACCTTTTTTCCCTGCAATGCTTGCACATGCAGCACCTCTCCTCTGTTAACAAAGATCCCCAAAGTCTAAGCTTAAATCAATGCCACGGGAGATGCTGACAGTGTTCTGACCGACTGCAGTGAATGCAGAATTGTGTCCTTCCTCTTGGCTCTAATGACCAGTCCTTCATGCCTCAGAAAAGCATGCGTGCACATTGGGGTGATGGAGAGGGGAAAGGAGCTATGGCATAGTATCTTTCACAGACTAATGAAAACTGGGTATGCAGGGGTTAGTGTCTTTCTTTGCACTAACTATAGCAATGCCCCTGTGTATGGTACATGTTCTCCAAACACACAGAAAAGTACATTCTCCTCTGTAAGTCCTCCTCACACCTACAGACGGAATGGACAGTCCTGTGTAAACATTTTGATGTTTAAAAGAACATTATTTAAAAACACGTGTATAGCACAGACTGCCTCTCAAACTGTATACCCACAAATTGTTGGCTGTTTTTTATAATAAAGCTTATCAAAGCTGCAACAGTGCAGGCACTTAGTCCTCTGAATAATCCCATTGTCTTCAATGCATGTGCTCACTGCATGCTGCCAAGTCACACATTTGAGCCCTAAAAGTCTTAGTTCTTACCTCATAATGAAAAGGGTTCACGTAGTCCATACTCCGATGTGAAGTGCTTTATCCTATACAATTAAGCAATGAAACTTTCCCTGTGGCATCTTCTCTACATTACACGAGACATCCCTGCCCTAACCGTAACAACACTTCACAGAAAAAATCAGCAACTGTTTTTCAACAAAATAAGGCACATTCAAACCCTTCCAGGCACCCTGGATAGTACCATTTTACCATTTTGAACAACTGCTCATGAATAAAACACTGATATTCTTTGTAATGTAAACATCCTGTTGGTTAGCAAAACTGGGCTTTGGGTTTGTTTTCTTCATAATTGGAAGGGGTTGTCATTTAAGGAAACAATTAACATTTGTTACGAGCAACTTGACTGTAAATGACTCCTACTATTACACTAAATACATTTAATTATGATTTATTGGTGCATAGCAACCTTTTGTAACATTGTAAGCCAACATCCATTTTCGCTTAATTAAACTCATTATAACAACATTTTGCTACATAAAGGGGGAAACAAGCAAAATGAGAAAAACCCCAAATTCCACAATTAACTGTTCAAAATAAAGGCCATAAGGTAACTATGCAGCAGATTTCCTAGTATTTAAACTACTACTGTTACTAATTGTACTCTTGGAGAAAAAGCCGGAAGAGATGTAGATGTAAGAGATTTATTTACCAGTGTCTGGACTTCACTGAGAGCATTGCCCCCAGCAATGGCAACTTGAGAGAGCTGAGCTCTGGCTACCTCAGACCTATGGAAACATCTGAAATATATTGTCCGTGGAAGCCTCTGGGAATTCAAGCAGCATCTCTCATGTAGTTACATCTTCAGTGCATTAGGCAAAGGTTGCAAATTCTTACTCCTTAGGTGTAAGAAGAGTTGTGCTCAAACTGCATGCTCTGGTTGTTTACAAGAATATATTTAATTAAAAAATAAATAAATGCATTTAAAAACAAACAAACAAACATGGTTTCTCAACACAATTTTAGCGAAGAAACTTTCCAAAGGCTCCTTGTATTTCCTGCTAAATTCTAGATTTTCAGAGGACCTTAAACAATCTCTAAATTATTTCTTTGATGGATTATGGACAATAAAGATGCTCTTTTGCTGAAAAATCTGTATCTTTCTCTCTCAGCTTAATGTGTGTTGGGATTCAGCCCTTTGGTCCTAGCTACAGAATTAAAACAGTCCTGAACAAACTGAAAGTCACAACTTGGGACAAAGACATTGGCATCCTGAATTGCTCGGATTATTTATTGACTTTCCAATGGCAGAAGTTTTCTGCTTTGTCTTGAGTTTTCTCCACTGAAAATAAAAAATACCTCAGAAGAAAACACCTCCTTTATTAGGTTCTAAATATACAGCACCTGTAGCGACTGCCTTTGCACCCACAACTGGTGACATGGCATTTCACTATGATTTTTTTTGAAATTCAGTGGTAAAGAAAGTTAAATATAGGAGGGAAGGATTTGAATAATTAATTCCCAATAAACCTAGATCCTTCCAAAGTGCTATCTAAGGCACTTCAAACTTAAAACAAAATCTCTCGACACAATTTGGTGTGAAATGCGATGTGAAACATGTGTTCAGATCCTTTTCTTTCTAACAGGATTTACTCACTCAGCTTCTGGGTGGATATTAAAAATTCACCCCACACACAACCCCCTTCCTTTCTACTGTTAATCATGAGGTCAGAGCTAAACTGCTGCCTGTCAGTACTTCTAATGAATATGTTTTACACATTGTAGCTGGCTGCTTGCTCAGCAACAGTCTGTGCTGTCTGAAGGCCAAAGATAAGTGCTCAGGGATTACCTTTAAAACAATCCCCCAGCTCTTTTGTCACTAAGAGCAGAAAGTCGGAACAAAAATCTGAGCTGTAATGCTTGCTTCTGTGGACTGGCCAAGTTTTAACCACTGAAGGTTCAGAAAACGCCCTTGAAAATCTTTGAGCATTGAGGTTCAATCCAAGTGTTGTGGCTGCTGGAAGGTTAGGATGTGTACTGCAACTGTTCACTCCAACCTTTTTTCTTTTTGATTTTAACAAGTTGAAAGTGAAATCCAAATCCAACACCAACACCTCCAGTCCTGACAGCCACTGCCACGCAGGTACAACGTGGGGTTGGCGCAGTGGGGAATGAACCTCTGAGAGCAGCCGTGTCCTCTGCGTGGCTGGTGGGACCTGCCCAGGCCTCAGGGGTGCACGGCACTGTGCTTTGGGCTCTTGAGTCCCCATTACCCACAGATCGAGTCACGGCCCCAAATTTACGGGACCACCGTGGTACAATAAAAGCCTGCAGGGCAGGCTTTGTCCTGGTCAGACTGAAAACCTCTCAGAAATGGTCTGACAGGTTTTTGTCCCTCCAGAAGATGAAATATTTCAAATTTCTAACGGTGACTAAAGTTTTTTTTTAAAAGGAATTTGTAAGAGCTACAGGTGGGTACAATTATGACCATAGCATCATCACATGTACTAGTCGGAGCTGGTTTCCCTAAAATATTTTGACTTCTCCACAGTGTGCCAATGCCTATCAGGGGCCATAAAAGCAGTGCTGCACACCACTCTCTTCAGTGCCTTCCAAATGCAGGAGGATATAGATCTCTCCAGATTCCACAGACCATGATTTTAATGATTATCATAAAATTATTAGTTAATAAGGCTAATTATTATCACACTATACCCTTGCAATTTTTTCTGTGATATTAGTACACATTATGCTTAGCTTGTACTTGATCGTAATTTTAAAACTTTTTTTATAAATAAATAAATAAATGATTCTACTCTGTTAAGACCAAAGAAAAATATAAAATGAACAAGAATCCTTCTTCTTCTCTTGGACTACCTGAAAAATCCTAATATTAATTATTTGGTAGCTGTGATTTAATAGAAAGAAGTTTAGAATTTTTCACCTTTATTCTAGAAACCCAACTGTGTACTTGAAGCACCGAAGAGGGAGTGAGGGGAAAAAGAAAAGAAAAAAAAAAAAAAAAGCAACCACAGAGGACTTGAGAAATTGAAAGGATAGCAACCATTCAAAACACAGAATCCAGTGAACCACCACGGAGTGAGAAATGCCTTAGAATCTTTTAATGATGTAAGAAGTTGCACTTCCTTATAAAACTTAATTGGAAAGAGCTGCATCTGCTGAGGCAACAGCCAGCACCATGGGTTCCAGCTCTCAACCTACACATTAAATTCAAAGCTCTGCTTGTAATATGCTTTGTATGCACTGTGTCTTGTTCCTGTGTACAACTGTGACTTGGAGATACCTCCCCCACAAACTTAAAACTGCGGGGAGAAGGCACAGAAACACCACATGCCCATTCAGCAAAGAAAATCAAACCTTGATTTATCATTAGAAGGGCTGTAAGGTCACTTAGCTGCTGAGCATTTTGCTGTATGCCTTGCTTTGTGACAGCTCTCTAGGATAATGGGTAGAGACCAGTCCACCCTAAATATCGCCTTAAATTGGGAAGTACATACTCAGTTCTGTAACTGGGGAATGGCGAGATTGTTGCTGGCTATTGAATACTGTAATTTCTAGGGATAGCTTGGCTGCCTCTGTCATGCACATATGAGAACATCTGAAGTCAGTTGTCTTCTTTTACTACCACCAACATATGCCACCAATGCTCATACATCCTCTTTATCACTTCAGCTACAAGACAAATGTGCAATGGGCAATTGCATATGTAAAGTTTGGGGGTTTTGACCTGTTCCTTTGGAACATGGCTCCTGCACTGTTCCAATCTGAATTTTCAATTGAAGTCCCCATGGCAAAGGGAAAATCTTATTGATAAGAAATATACCAACAATTTGTATTGAGTATTACTAGTCTGCATACTTGTCTGGAAATTAAAAAGGAAAAATATAGCTGAGATATTTAAATTTTACAGTTAGTTATTATTTGCATGTGACAGTTCATTTTTCCAATATTTTATATAATGATACCAACTGTTATTAAGATAAATGTGGAGATCATACCAGTCCCTTAAGTCTCAGTACAGATTTTAGGACAAAAATGTTTTCTCTTCAATCATCACAACACTAGATCCTATCATTAACACCAACATAAGCTGCTCTCCTAAGAAACTTGTGTGTTATCTTTTTGGTTGACTTTGTTATACTAGTGTCAGGTATGCTCAGCACTTCAAAGAAACATGTTCCAGATAAGAGAAGCAGGACAAACACAAAATGAGTTATTCTAAACCACTGCCTGATTAGAACATTTTTCACCCTACAGATAACCAATAGACCATGATGACTGTGCTATGCTGGGTGTTGTCTATCTTTCAAACGGAGCACAGATTTTATGGATTTTTTTTTTTTTTCTAAAGACAAAGGAAAAATGTTTTTCATCAACGCTCCACTTTCAAAAATGTTTCAAAACATGTTTCCATGACTGCAGAGATTTGTCCCCATTTTGAGTATCTTGGTTAAAGGCAAGGGGCTCTTGAATCATTCTGCACTATGGATTTTGCAGAGCTATGATTGCTGAGAATGGCTTTGTGATAGGAAGAGCTCTTATAGCGAAGCACTGACTTTATTGGGTTGTGATAAAAAGGAGTTATCAATGACTACAGTGAACTTAAGACACTTTATTGCTGAGCACTGCAATGATACATTGCAGAATGCTTTTTAATTGGTAGTTAGCTTTTGATGTTTTGCTAAGACCAGTAGTTTACATCTCTTCAGCACCCACATAAAATCAGCTTTACATCTTCACTCAACATTATTAGTCAGAATTAACAAACATATTTTCTATTTTCAAAATTTCTTATTTATTAGAGGTTTCATGTTTCACTTTGCTCTATCCCACTGATCAAATATCAATATAAAAGACAGTGAGCAATCATTTATGTATTACATTTAAGCACTTACCATCTATCTTGTGGGCGTGTCTCATTCCAGAAGACGCTGTGCTCTTTTCATGGTCAGATGGTTATTTTTTTTCTCTTATTTTCAGATGTTATCCTAATGCCTCCAGCACCTCTGAGGAACGTTACCAGCGACTATAAAGATGGAGAAAACTTGTTAAGCTACATTCTCTAGGTCATCCTCTCAGTGTATTTCATGAAAAATATTCTCAATTACTTTTTCCAGTTGTTATCCATTTAGAAGAAAAGTACTGTAGAGGGTCTGAATTATTGGATAGTGGTTTTGGTCTAAATATTTACTATGTTTACTTCCATGTTCTTACAATATGGGAGGGAAAAAATAAAAATAAAAAATAAAATAAAACATAGCTTTCAGAGGTACGGCTTTTAGTATTTTTTTTGCATAAGATATTCAAAGAAAAAAGAAAATTCTTCACACATGACATCTGGGGCTTGCTATAACACCAAAAGGCAAAATGAGAAAGGATGGCTTGACTCAGAGCCAGTGATACTTTAAAGACATTATATTGTACAAAACTTCAGATTTAGAGATAAATGCCATATTGGTTTGGCAGTCTGAGAATTTTCTTATTCCATTTATACCATTTTGAATTGTTTCCAGGACAAAAATTTGTGAGATAACAAATCCTGAAAAGAGATTGCCTGGATTTCCAAATTGCTATGGTTTATTTTGTTTGTTTGCTTGGTTTTTAATTATTTAAATTTCAATATTTGAGCAGCCACTATATCTGGAGGATTGTACAAATGAAAAGCCATTTGAAGCCTCACTCCATTTTTATGGTACACAATGACATATTTTAAACTTAGTATTTTATAAAACACAAGGAAAACTACACTGGCAGTAAAGCTGGAAAAAATAGCAGGCCATTACTTGCTATGTGACAACACTAAGGGCTGTTCATGTCATTACCCACCATCGCAATCTGTCGTCATCTACTATTTCTACTTCCTACGCTCTTTAAGAAATACAAGGAAATAAACAGTAACTAATGACACCACTATTCTTCCCTTTGTCTGGGCTTATTCTGCTTGCCCAGCTATAGGAGGATCGCACCCTCAATTATCTTCCAGAGATACCATTCCCTTCCCCTTGATTATATTTGTTATTTGGGATTAATCCATTTTTAATGGCAAGGACCACCTCCCACCATGATGCATAGCTTCTGCTTCCTACAACAGAGCTCCCTTGGTTGGCTGGGGGTTCTCCTGGGGAAAGTGGGGAAGCAGAACACATGGTTCTCTCGATTCACCGAAGTTATGGTGGATCCCATCATTTTGTAGAGAAAAATCTACTCATGAATATTTTTATCAGCATAGTTCCGATGTACGGTGGGCAGGCCAGTGGCTGAACAAATCTCAGAAAAGAAGCAGATATGGAAAGGTTGGCACCTCAGCCTGCTCTCCAAGATGTGACTCCCCTCCAGGGAACCTGTGAGTGCTGGGCATCACCCAGGAATGATACTGGTTTTCCCATCTTTTGTATATTTTCAAGGTAAACAGGCAGTTTTGCCTCTTTTCAGTTCTGTTGGCTCTTACAAAGTCACATTTCTGGGTTAATTAGAAAAGAATTAGGGAACATTTTAAAACTTGTATTTGCTTATGCTGTGAAAATAGAGGAGTACTATACCAGTAATAAGAACGGACATCTAATAAAAACAAAAAAAAAGTATAGAGCACAGTAAAACTCCTGCAAGAGCAGTTTTCCTTTATCAGGAGGCTGTAAGAACAGTTATTGTGAGCAGCTGGGGAAGATAACCATGAAAGGAATTTCTCCTTTGGAAGGAGTTCTCAGCTTTTCTCTGTCAGTTATGTACTAATGCTGGATAAATCCTACATGAAGTAGAAAAAGAAAAATATGTTTCATCAAATGTAACTTTTATTAACCCGAATTAAGGAAGTGTTTTCAAATCCTCTCTAGCTCATTATAAAGAAAATTCTTTGGGGTCAAATTATATCCAAGAGATTTATCTAGCTACTGTAGGTAATGAACGAACCATGTCAAAATCTATGTGTATTATGCTTGGCATACACTTGCAATTTCTAGCCAGCCTAAAATTAGCAGAATGTATACGGTGGCCCCCAAGGCAAAGAGGTTAACTTGAGCGGTATGTTCTGCAGTGAGCAGTTCTCAGAACTACCACGGCCAAAGGAACTGTGATACGATTATTCAAAGAGATTTAAAATGTGCTCTTTGGTGTAGTTTTAAAGATTAAAAGCTAATCAACCACTTTGGATTTATTCACAATGTACTTAATATTCAGAATGTTAAACTCTTATTTGCCTTTTCCTATTCACACCCCATTCATAGCCTTTCGCAAAGCTCAGGTGCTCACTGGATTTCCTTGTGATTCTTCAGTATGTGATCAGAATTCTGTACGGGAAGGGAAGGGAAGGGAAAGGGAAGGGAAAGGGAAGGGAAAGGGAAGGGAAAG